>OZ024795.1:48221492-48306492 GCA_964017045.1 Omphiscola glabra | reverse complement strand
ATAGACGCATACAAAACCCATTTCAACAGTGGCCTTAATCCACACCTATCCAGCCCTTGCACCCCACCCTTCGACATTCTTTAGCTGTTTTGTGTGAGCGAATTCCGAGAGGTGGGTGGGGTCTGTGGGTGGATTGGTCTGTGGGTGGGTGGGTCTGTGGGTGGATATGTCTGTGGGTTGGGGGATTAAAGCGTTTAACACTGAGATATATATGAATCAGCGCGAATCCCATTGAACTTTTGGCTCCCCGCACCGTGGCGTATGATAGCTGCCTTGTCTTACGTCCATGCCGGGCTTATCGTCAGCAACACTGCGCCCAGGTTAAAGCTAAAGATAGAACAAGTCACACACGATTAATGAGTTAGCTGGGGGAAAAGGTGGGAGGGGGGTGAAGGGGAGAGATTATGATAAATACTCAACCTTATCTTAACTTTATGCAGACATTTAGTCATATTTTTTCTTCTTCCGGTTTCATTAACAATTGGCGGTTCAAACAGAGACTTGACATAAAGCCTGGTGCATAACAAGCCTGGTGTATAACAAACCTGGTGTATAACAAGCCCGGTGTATAACAAGCCTGGTGCATAACAAGCCTGGTGTATAACAAGCCTGGTGTATAACAAGCCTGGTGTATAACAAGCATGGTGTATAACAAGCCTGGTGTATAACAAGCCTGGTGTATAACAAGCCTGGTGTATAACAAGCTTTGTGTATAACAAGCCTGGGATATAATAATCATGGGGTATTACAATCCTGGTGTATAATAGCATTGAGTCTTAAGGGACCCGGTGGCAAATGGCGGTGCTGCGTGTCCGGATCCATTTTGACAAAATGCTATTCGGATGTCATATGTGGTAGTTTATTTTAGTTAAAATGAAAATTAAGTTTACAAACGTATAGTCCATTCAATTATCTTTCATTTGATACCTCATTTTGTCTTACAAACCAACAAAAATATTTTAAAATAATTTTATAATCCCAACCTCTCACTTCTGGTACCCGGGTGCGAATAGCCACTTCGATCTTTGGGTACCGTTAGCCGGAAATACGTCCTTCTATTTGATGGGTATGTGAAGACATTCTTCTATTTCTCCAGGTAATAAATCCAGGTGTGTAGACGTAGATACCTGGACAGTGTAACGATTTAAAACGAACTGACACCCCATCACCCTGGGTTTCTGTCAATCACTCGGTAGTTGAGTTCTTTCTATGAAACTTCTGAGATGTTGAGGGTAGCCTTCCAACAAGACAACCAGATATGTAACAGAGAGTTCTAATTCCAAAATATCAGACTCAAGGAAACGAAGACATTGCCGTAGACTAAACTCTGAGTATCTAAGAAATTGCCGTAACTCTTAGAGACTAAACTCCGAGTATCTAAGAAATTGCCGTAACTCTTAGAGACTAAACTCCGAGTATCTAAGAAATTGCCGTAACTCTTAGAGACTAAACTCCGAGTATCTAAGAAATTGCCGTAACTCTTAGAGACTAAACTCCGAGTATCTAAGAAATTGCCGTAACTCTTAGAGACTAAACTCCGAGTATCTAAGAAATTGCCGTAACTCTTAGAGACTAAACTCTAGTATCTAAGAAATTGCCGTAACTCTTGAGACAGATTATGGTAAACAAAAAGATGCAGGGGAGGTTGGGGGGGGGGGCGCGGGGGGCGTAGCTGGATCTCCGATCTCTGGCATGCCTTCACCTACAAGCATCGCTTACACGTGTTGCTGATTAGCGTTTCAATTTCTGTCTCTCGCTGGCCAAATTTGAGCCACGCTCTCTACTCATTATACGCTCTACTCATCATATGTTCTACTCATCATATGCTCTACTCATCATACGCTCTACTCATCATATGTTCTACTCATCATATGCTCTACTCATCATACGCTCTACTCATCATATGTTCTACTCCTTATATGTTCTACTCATCATATGCTCTACTCATCATACGCTCTACTCATTATATGTTCTACTCATTATATGTTCTACTCATATGTTCTACTCATGTGTTCTACTCATGTGTTCTACTCATGTGTTCTACTCATGTGTTCTACTCAGGTGTTCTACTCAGGTGTTCTACTCAGGTGTTCTACTCATGTGTTCTACTCATGTGTTCTACTCATGTGTTCTACTCATGTGTTCTACTCAGGTGTTCTACTCATATGTTCTACTCATATGTTCTATTCATATGTTCTACTCATATGTTCTACTCATTAAGTGCTTAAAATACAAAACAAAAAAACAGCTTCTCCCTCGTCAGTGGTTCTCGTGATTAATATTGATGATACTTTTAAAAATTTGTATTAAATAAAGATTATTAAAAAAAAATCCAAAGTACTAAGTACATTGTTTGAAAATAATAATTGTTTCTTTCAGGCTTGTACAAATGTTTGACTAAAGGTTGTACTTAAGTTTGACTAAAGGTTGTACACAGGTTTGACTAAAGGTTGTACTTAAGTTTGACTAAAGGTTGTACACAGGTTTGACTAAAGGTTGTACACGGGTTTAACTAAAGGTTGTACATAGGTTTGACTAAAGGTTGTACACAGGTTTGACTAAAGGTTGTACACAGGTTTAACTAAAGGTTGTACATAGGTTTGACTAAAGGTTGTACACAGGTTTAACTAAAGGTTGTACATAGGTTTGACTAAAGGTTGTACATAGGTTTGACTAAAGGTTGTACACAGGTTTAACTAAAGGTTGTACATAGGTTTGACTAAAGGTTGTACATAGGTTTGACTAAAGGTTGTACACAGGTTTAACTAAAGGTTGTACATAGGTTTGACTAAAGGTTGTACATAGGTTTGATTAAAGGTTGTACACAGGTTTAACTAAAGGTTGTACATAGGTTTGACTAAAGGTTGTACATAGGTTTGACTAAAGGTTGTACACAGGTTTAACTAAAGGTTGTACATAGGTTTGACTTAAGGTTGTACATAGGTTTTACTAAAGCTAGTACATAGGTTTGACTAAAGTTTGTACATAGGTTTTTACTAAAGGTTACTAAAGTTAGTACATAGGTTTGACTAAAGGGTGTATATAGGTTTTACTAAAGCTAGTACATATGTTTGAGTAAAGGTTTTACATAGGTTTGACTAAAGGTTGTATATAGGTTTTACTAAAGCTAGTACACAGATTTGACTAAAGATTGTGCATAGGTTTGACTAAAGGTTGTATATAGGTTTTACTAAAGCTTATATAGCTCAACCTCTCCCACCTAATACATTGATTATTTCATTATTTATACATAAGAATCGTACTTCGCCTTAATTAATACTCGTATTGTTGGGAAATATAAAGTAAATAATCGATTTCATAGTGGTCCACTAAGCATTTGTGACGGGTACAGATGATCTTACAATATACTATATCAAATATGTTTATTTACATCATTGCACTAAGCACGTTATGTTTGGAGGGGGTGGGTGGTAGGATCGGGTGGCTACTAAACCTGATATTACCACTCACTAGAAAAGTTGCCACACATTTCAGGGTACTTTCCTCTTAACAAACCTGTCAATTTCATAAAACTAGAAACAGCCTATCCCTCCACCCCCCAGTCTGTGTCCATCTCGACCCATCTTTCTCTCTGTCTTCAACTAACTATATTTATAGAACAGTATTTCTCTTACTTCTATCTAGAGCCCCCCCCCCCTCACAGCCCTGTCCTTACATCCACACAGACACACAAAAAGTTCCATCTCACTAAGCGTCATGTCAAAGACATACTCGACATGCATCTATTTTCTGTGGTGCTGTGTTTAAAAATGGGAACAAACTTGCTCAGGGATCGCTGCAAATGCCTGTTGAGAATGTTTAAAAATAGGGGGGGGGACGGGCAAGAGGGGGGGGGGGTAGCACGTGAATAAGTCGTCAAGCACGTGCAGTCTGTTTGCACTTGCCACTCACGCATGCATTCAGGTTTGTGCATGTTTCCAACCTTGATCGATGCGAGATTTGGCGTTGTTTGTTGATTTGTTTGTTTGTCTCTCCTTCTCCCCTTCGTTTGTTGTTGTTTGTTAGCGCCCTCTCATGGGGGGGGGGGGGTATCGTTCTGACAGCAACGATGTGCTTAAAATATAAGTTGTCAGGCAGGGACTCTTTTTAAATATAGGGTCTCCGTTGGCTTGGCGCTCTATTGGTTAGGGTACTTATTGCTTGTGGCTCTGCGGTTTAGGGTTCTGTTGGTTTAGGGCACTGGTTAGGGGCAAGTCGGAAACAAATAAGATAACGGTTCAAAATTTAAAGGGGAAATGTTCCCAAACTCTCAAGGAACATTATTCAAATGTCAGAACTATGAAGTGAACATGTAGCACACATCAGAACTATGAAGTGAACATGTAGCACACATCAGAACTATGAAGTGAACATGTAGCACACATCAGACCTATGAAGTGAACATGTAGCACACATCAGAACTATGAAGTGAACATGTAGCACACATTAGAACTATGAAGTGAACATGTAGCACACATTAGAACTATGAAGTGAACATGTAGCACACATTAGAACTATGAAGTGAACATGTAGCACACATTGAACATGTAGCACACATTAGAACTATGAAGTGAACATGTAGCACACATTAGAACTATGAAGTGAACATGTATCACACATTGAACATGTAGCACACATTCATAATAATTGTACAATTTTTACACGAAAAACGTCCACACGTCATTTCCAGTTTAAGGGTCGTCTGGGTGACCCGTTTGGGTGACATTCTGGTCAGTCTGCATATGTCACCACATCTGGTCAGTCTGCATATGTCACCACATCTGGTCAGTCTGCATATGTCACCACATCTGGTCAGTCTGCATATGTCACCACATGTCGATGACAAACAATTCCAGTGCTACAAGCTGTTAGGTCTGCACGTGATAAGGACAACTCTCACACGCAAATGTTTGCGCAACAGTACAGGTTGATCAGGAATTAAATACAACATCTTACAGACCGAATCTTGCAGTTTAAACACAATTAAACAATTTAAAAAAACACACATTTTTATATATTGATTTTTCATGAAAATCATAATTTTCTGTGATTAAATAAATTTATTCCCCAACCCTTAATTAACAATTCTCTGGACAAGCTGGGTTATCTGCCCTGCCTATGAAGAACGTATCTACTCTGCCCAGGAAGAATGTATCTACGCTGCCTATGAAGAATGTATCTACTCTGCCCAGGAAGAATGTATCTACGCTGCCTATGAAGAATGTATCTACGCTGCCCAGGAAGAATGTATCTACTCTGCCTATGAAGAATGTATCTACGCTGCCTATGAAGAATGTATCTACTCTGCCTATGAAGAACGTATCTACGCTGCCTATGAAGAATGTATATATACGCTGCCTATGAAGAATGTATCTACTCTGCCTATGAAGAACGCATCTACGCTGCCTATGAAGAACGTATCTACTCTGCCTATGAAGAACGTATCTACGCTGCCTATGAAGAATGTATCTACGCTGCCTATGAAGAATGTATCTACGCTGCCTATGAAGAATGTATCTACTCTGCCTATGAAGAACGTATCTACGCTGCCTATGAAGAATGTATATATACGCTGCCTATGAAGAATGTATCTACGCTGCCTATGAAGAATGTATCTACTCTGCCTATGAAGAACGTATCTACGCTGCCTATGAAGAACGTATCTACGCTGCCTATGAAGAATGTATCTACTCTGCCTATAAAGAATGTATCTACTCTGCCCAGGAAGAATGTATTTACGCTGCCTATGAAGAATGTATCTACTCTGCCCAGGAAGAATGTATCTACGCTGCCTATGAAGCGTTTATCTACCCCGATTTGAACCGAAATTTCCGCCCCTCACATATGGAAAAAAAAGCATCCCGAGGTTTACCACCCCTCCCACCATGCTGGTGGCTATAGGGCATATAATTATAACCTGGCACCCGGGGCGTCCGTTCCCTTCTACCCCCCCTTTTGGCGCAGCACTGAGTACAATAACCAATCAATAATAAAAAAAATTGCTTTCCGATTTTAAAAAGAAATTGTCAAGTGTTGATAATGAAGTATCAAGTATATGTCAGTGCCAAACCATGTCAGTAGTGTCATGTAAAAAGTAAATGTCAGTGCCACAAATGACAGTGACGATATACGTGGCACTCACGTGTCACATTCTGTTCCACAGACGTCATACAACTGGGGTCCACATTTACCCATGACCTTTACGACCACGCCCTCACGCGGGAGTGTGGGTCTGAGTGTGTGAACGTGTGCGGATAATATAAGGAGATTTGATTGCATCATGTCGTGTTGAATAACTCACTCTCACAACAACCAACTCTCCAGCAACTCTCTGATGACTTATGTGAACCTAACATACTGATCACATCTGCTGGCAATGAAAATATGTCTTCACATATATTTAATTTTAATGAGAAAACGTGAGCTCTACGTCATACCATATGTCACTACGTCATACCATATGTCACTACGTCATACCATATGTCACACAGACACTCAACTCGAACGACGTTAACTACAACGAAAATATGTTATTACAATTCAATGTACACAGATCGGCCTGCATTACTACAGTAACACACACCATGTACACATATCAGCATGCATGACTAAATAATTAACACACACAATGTACACAGCTCAGCCTGCATTACAACATTAACACACATAATGTACACAGATCAGCATGCATGACTAAATTAACACACACAATGTACACAGATCGGTCTGTATTACTACATTAACACACACAATGTACGCAGATCGGCATGCATGACTAAATTAACACACAACGATCGGCTACAAAAGACATCAATAAACATATTTTTAATTTTTAACTTTTTTTTTATAAAGTTTAAAATGATCTATGACGAATATGAGATATGATGAAATTGTTCGATGGACGTAGGATGGTGTCTTTGTGATAAAATGTCGTGATTGCCCCGCTGTACGATGACCTGAGAACATAAGCTGACACCCCCTTACCCCCTCAACAAATAAAAATACAATAAAACAATCTGCAAGTGGAAATCTTTCTAGGACTTGTGTCAACATGGCCGACATCTTCTAGGCCTTGTGTCAACATGGCCGACATCTTCTAGGCCTTGTGTCAACATGGCCGACATCTTCTAGGCCTTGTGTCAACATGGCCGACATCTTCTAGGCCTTGTGTCAACATGGCCGACATCTTCTATGCCTTGTGTCAACATGGCCGACATCTTCTAGGCCTTGTGTCAACATGTCCGACATCTTGCACCCTCCACCCTGGTTGGGCCTTGTGTCAACATGGCCGACATCTTACACCCTCCACCCTGGTTGGACCTTGTGTCAACATGGCCGACATCTTGCACCCTCCACCCTGGTTGGACCTTGTGTCAACATGGCCGACATCTTACACCCTCCACCCTGGTTGAACCTTGTGTCAACATGGCCGACATCTTACACCCTCCACCCTGGTTGAACCTTGTGTCAACATGGCCGACATCTTGCACCCTCCACCCTGGTTGGACCTTGTGTCAACATGGCCGACATCTTGCACCCTCCACCCTGGTTGGACCTTGTGTCAACATCGCCGACATCTTGCACCCTCCACCCTGCCTGTTAGATTCCCAATTTATCTCCCCACCCCCTCGCAGACACTTCAATGTGTAATTCAAGGTTGTTCACGTGTACGAGATCCTGGTCTGTACAACAAGATGAACAAAGTCCACACTTTTGACGGAAGTGAAATCCAATCAAATCCTGGAATATATCAACAGCAAAATATGAAACCTGACCTGATCAACATCTTATCCTCACACCAAACCCGAGATGTGTGGTGGTAAATGTCCAACCCCGATATGTGTGGTGGTAGATGTCCAAACCCGAGATGTGTGGTGGTAAAAGTCCAACCCCGATATGTGTGGTGGTAGATGTCCAAACCCGAGATGTGTGGTGGTAGATGTCAAAACCCGAGATGTGTGGTGGTAGATGTCAAACCCCGATATGTGTGGTGGTAGATGTCCAAACCCGAGATGTGTGGTGGTAGATGTCTAAACCCGATATGTGTGGTGGTAGATGTCCAACCCCGATATGTGTGGTGGTAGATGTCCAAACCCGAGATGTGTGGTGGTAGATGTCTAAACCCGAGATGTGTGGTGGTAGATGTCCAGCCCCGATATGTGTGGTGGTAGATGTCCAAACCCGAGATGTATGGTGGAAGATGCACGCACGGAGTATGACTATGTGATCCGTCATTTCACTGTACCCAAACATAGACTGGCTAAGAACGTCAAAACCAAATTTTATCGCAATATTTATAAGAAAAAATATCATCACCCCCAAAATCCCTTGCCCCAACCGTTGCCCCCACCGTTGTCCCAACCGTTACCCCCACCGTTGCCCCAACCGTTGCCCCCACCGTTGTCCAAACCTTTGCCCCCACAGTTGCCCCAACCGTTGCCCCAACTGTTGTCCCAACCGTTTCTCTAATCTTAAATCCCCAGCTTTTATCATCCGTCAATGTAAACAAGTTTTAAAAAGATCTATTAAATTAAATAGAGAGGTCTTAAGGTGTAGAGAAAGACTTGGTGTGGACTGATCCATGAGTGGATTAGGAGCTGCGCTTACACCACTTGGAGCTATCAGTTACATCGCTATTATGAAGCTGTCCCCATCGTATAACGAGGAAACCCAGAACAGGGTCTTCACTTGAGCTTGAGAATAAAAAAATTGTCTGGAGGAAAAATACTAAGTTAACCAAAATCTTAATGCTTACAGCATGTGTGGATAAACGTAGCATCCCAATTTTAAAAATATCTCAACTACAGTAACATGTGGAGGCGTTCAGAGAGAAACTTTAAAACAATAAAACATATACATTATATATATATATATATATATATTTCAAAATTGCTTAAGATTGTACAAGAAGAATTTTTGTTGTTAAGTTATTCGTCCATCTTTAAGCTTCCCGTTTAAAGTAGGGCTGACATGGACATACCGAGTATGAGCACACCCGGCAGATACCCCGACCCGGCAACAAAAAACAGAACCGGATCCGGGTGGTTGATAAAAAAAAAATTATCCTCATTTTCTATAATGTGTTCCAAACTATAATCAGATGTGGGAATTCATCCAAACTATAATCAGATGTGGGAATTCATCCAAACTATAATCATATGTGGGAATTCATCCAAACTATAATCAGATGTGGGAATTCATCCAAACTATAATCATATGTGGGAATTCATCCAAACTATAATCAGATGTGGTAATTCATCCAAACTATAATCAGATGTGGGAATTCATCCAAACTATAATCAGATGTGGGAATTCATCCAAACTATAATTAGATGTGTGAATTCATCCAAACTATAATCAGATGTGGGAATTTATTCAACTATTTTCTGGAGATCGACTTACAGAACCCTCTCTAAAGAACCTTCACCTTTCTTAGCCCGTATTTCTGCTCCGTCCACCCCCGATCAAAATCAAAGTACCGACACATTTTTATGTACGAAAAGCTTTGCCACCCCTCCAGGGCCGGCCTTAGGCCATTGCAACCGATGCGGCCGCAATGGGCCCGCACTTTCATAGGCCCCGCGCGAATTTATTTTCTAATACAAAATCTTAATTTTCACTTATTATCCTTATCCCTACCCAGACAGGGCCCCTGCGCAATCCGTTTCGCATAGGGCCCTGCAATTGTTAGGGCCGGCCCTGCACCCCTCCCCGATTTCTCAACACATGTTTCTCAATTTCAAGGTGTAATTCTGGTCCCAGACTAGAACCCGCTGGGTATTATCTCAAAATATCCGGACCCGGGCTAGAACCCGCCGGGTACTGTCTCAAAATACCGGAACCCAGGATAAAAAAAACTGCTGGCCATTCAGCCCTAGCCTCAAGTGGGGTGATGTGCTCTCTTCTGTGGTTAACTCGGCTTCGAGACGTGGCGCTTAGTTATAGGATACGGTGGCGGTCCCCGTGGCGAGCTCGCCCGCCCAGCGCTAACGACGATTTAAAAACAAAAAAAGAAATCAGATTTACAAAATGAAATAATTTATCTTACTTAATGGTGCAGGTGAAAAGTACTACGAAGCTGGGGAGTGGGGGAGGGGGGGGGGGCCTGATGGCGCAAAAAATGTGTTAGGGTCATTGTAAATAAATATATGAGTACCTCGTCCGTAGGATAACAGAAGCCTGGGACAAAATAAATGCGACCCATTTGTTCCTGAATGCATGGGTTCAAATAGCAGCATAATTCCACACAGTCCACCCCTCTCCACCGCCCCTCTCCACCATCCCTCTCCACCAGCCCTCTCCACCATCCCTCTCCACCATCCCTCTCCACCATCCCTCTCCACCATACCTCTCCACCACCCCTCTATCACTCTTAAAAGAAAGAGCATCTTATTCCACCACTCACCATTCTCTCCTTCCCAGCAGTTTAGCAACTGATCAGAGAAAGAAGAAAAAACAAAAGAAGTTGGTTTCGTTCTCCTGGTTTGCAAGGGGTTAACGCTAAAGGTAAATGTTTTTAAAGCGGTATTTGGAATGTACAGCAGACAGCTAACACAGCCCGGGGGTGGGGGAGAGGGGGGTCGATGTATTGAAGATGAACTAACCAGGACAGGAGGACAACTCTTGGACTTTTTAGGGAATTAAAAATCTGAAGCTTGGCATGGGCATGGATATAACAAGGTCAAGGCCTGTGTTGTTGACATCATTTGTGTGCATACGTTGGTGATGTCATCCTCGCCATGATGTGAGTTCATTACAACGAGCAGTTGTCGATGTAGGTAACATGTCGTCTTTAGAAGTGATGTACCGGCAACAAGTGCAAATTAGAGGAAACTATTGTATTCTTTTAGGCAATGGGTGTTATAGGCAATGGGTGTTATAGGCAATGGGTGTTATAGGCAATATTATTTCTCTCCTATTATTTCTCTCCTATTATTTCTCTCCTATTGTTTCTCTCATATTGTTTCTCTCATATTATTTCTCTCCTATTATTTCTCTTATATTATTTCTCTCCTATTGTTTCTCTTATATTGTTCATTCTCGGCTTGAAATTCATTAAAAATTGGATAGTGTGTACTAGTGATATTTTTTTTTTTTTTTTTTTTATAAAGGGCAGAAATAATTGACACTCTGCTGGCTGTGTACGACCCTGGTGGTGCTGCAGTTTGCCTTCACACGTGCATTAGGGGGTGGGGAACCTTTAAGCAACATGTCTAGGCTACGAGTTGGGGGCGTGCTGTGAGAACTACGCCTCTGCACGTGCGCGGGGGGGAGCAGCAGGGTAGGCACACACTTGAGAACCGAGTTAGGGAATACTGTGGGAATCACAAAACCAGCGCCAGCCAGGGAGAATAGGTGGATGGGGTGGGGGAGGTGATACGGACGGAGATATATTTATACAGACGTGTGGGTGGGGGTGCGTGGATGTAATGAGTGGGACACAGGGGTGGTAACTTACGGCGGCAGTTTGGGGGTAGGGTGGGTGAGAATCAGAAGCGGAGCCAACACGATTCTCAACATTGAAGATGTGATTTCCTTCTCTAGAGTTCAATCTTACCTACTTATAAATGTACTGGCTATTTATAACCAGCTAAACAACGGTTGGCGCAGCGGGTGAACTTACAATCTACTAGTAACTTGACCAAACAAACATTCAAAGAACGCACTTTATAAGAAACCAAATTAGTGCTAATCCAAACATGTACGCCATCGCCCCTGAACTATATTAATATTATGCCCCCCCCCCCATTTTGTTTAAAGCCGCACAGTTATTACACCAACTATTTTCGTAAAACAAAAGAATTTATTACGCACAAAAGCCACTGGCGAAATTTGTAAGAATCTCATTTAGCGCAGTTAGCGAGAATTTTCTTGAGCGAAAGCGTTAGTGACATACATTGAGAATTATGTATTTTGATGCACCAAGTTTTCACCACGTAGTTACGCAGCTGTCCCCATGACCACAAACAAGAATTATACTTCACACTTCAAACCAAAAAGTTGCAGCTGATATTTTCATATAGTCTCATCCTTTCTGACACTCTAGACGTAACGACACAGAGTCACAGAGGGAGGGGCAAGGGAAGAGAGAGGGGGAAGGAGGAAAGAGAGGGGGAGAGGGAGGAAAGAAAGAGGGGGAGAGGGAGGTGGATAGAGTTATTGCGAGAAAGAGTAACGAAAAGACAACGATATATATATATATATATATTATGTAGAAACAAAGACGTGAGCGAGAGAGAGAGAAAGAGAGACAAAGAGATAGAGGATGGCGAGAGTCGATGGATTAGAACCGCTGACATTTCCAATACAGTGTAGAGAAAGTCGTCTGCGCTGATAAGACAAAAATGCCAAGGTATGAGAGACAAGGGCTACGGTCAGACAGAACAACGTGAGGAAAGTGCATGGTCAGACTTACTAGCTGCCTTGGGAGAGAACAAGTCCTTGTGTGATGAGCAGACAGCAAGTAATCTGTAGCCGAGGTCAAAGTCATACCCAGGTTGGGAGGCAACCTTGTACACAACCTGGGGAGAGACAGGGATTAACAATTACACAACTTACATTGGCGGGTTGGTGGTGTAATGGTTGTCGTTGGCTGGTTGGTTGTAGAATGGTTGTCCTTGGGTGGCTGGTGAGTGCATGGTTTGTCACTGGGTGTTTGTTGGGGGAATGGTTGTCATTGTTGGTGGAATGGTTGTAATTGGTGGTGGAATGGTTGTAATTGGTGGTGGAATGGTTGTAATGGGTGGTGGAATGGTTGTAATTGATGGTGGAATGGTTGTAATTGGTGGTGGAATGGTTGTAATTGGTGGTGGAATGGTTGTGATTGGTGGTGGAATGGTTGTAATTGGTGGTGGAATGGTTGTGATTGGTGGTGGAATGGTTGTAATTGGTGGTGGAATGGTTGTCATTGGTGGTGGAATGGCTGTCATTGGTGGTGGAATGGTTGTCATTGGTGGATAGAATGGTTGTAATTGGTGGTGGGATGGTTGTAATTGGTGTTGGAATGGTTGTCATTGGTGTGGAATTGTTGTCATTGGTGGTGTAATGGTTGTCATTGGTGGTGGAATGGTTGTCATTGGTGGTGGAATGGTTGTGGTCGGACGTTGTTTGTTGAATGGTTAATGAGATATGAACGATAGCGCACTAAACGTTAAACTCATCAGATCATGACGCCTACATCTGAGACTCATCAAATCATGACGCCTACATCTGAGACTCATCAAATCATGACGCCTCTGCATTCATCAAATTATGACGCCAACATATGTGACTCATCAAATCATGACGCCTACATCTGTGACTCATCAAATCATGACGCCTACATCTGTGACTCATCAAATCACGACGCCAACATCTGTGACTCATCAAATCATGACGCCTACATCTGTGACTCATCAAATTATGACGCCAACATCTGTGACTCATCAAAGCATGACGCCTACATCTGTGACTCATCAAATCATGACGCCTGCATCTATGTTTTATTTTGCCGTGAACACATACACATTCGGACGCGTATGCTCAACAAGATGGAATAATTTCTATTACGTTTTAATTAACTTATGCGATACAGTTCACAACAACAAACGAATACAAATGATCAATCAAGTCAAATACGGTAGAATTTTCAGCGACCAGTGTTATCTGAGCCGCCATATTAAAGAGACTGAGAAATGCGTGTCTAAAAATTGCTGTGTCTAATGGAAGGTGCACTTTTGTTTAGATTTATTTTAACTACTACCTTCTATTAATTTAAAGAAAATATTGCTACTAATATTTTGCGCCTGGGACAACTGCTCTTCTGTAAATTTGACGTTACGCCCCTGCATTGGCCCAAGTTGTTCTCAATGATCATTTTCGGTATTTCTAACCAAACGGCAGAGGCGGACACTTCCTAAAGAAAGTTTTCTTTAATTTACGCCATTCTATTTTTGGAATAATATATAATGTTTAGGAAATATTTCTCTAGCATTTAGATTTAGTGATACCCCTCCCCCCTCCATTATATGCTTTCATAAACATCAATGTTGTGGTGAATGAATCAGGGCCATAAAGATGTCAATGTTGTGGTGAATGAATCAGGGCCATAAAGATGTTAGGAAACATTTGAAAAAAACGTATTTTTTGTTTTTATGTTAAGTTGCTTGTTGCGAACCCAGGACTGGACCAGCAGTACATTTTTACTCTCCTCCTCACGTCCACACCTGATCCAGGTAAGACATTAGATCCAAAGTCGCCCCCCTCCCCCACCATACACAAACCTGAATGAGTTAAGAAGATAGATCTAAACTCACTTCCTCCACCCTATAGTTACCCGACCTTCACTGAGCCACTCACCGATGGGGCTGAGAAGGTGAAGACGCTACCTAGGGGCCACCCACCGACGGGGCTGAGAAGGTGAAGACGCTACCTATGGGCTACCCACCGATGGGGCTGAGAAGGTGAAGACCCACATGTTATGACACCATGGTGTCGTGCCTCTGCCTGGACAACACTCCAAGAATGTTGGGAGTCCAGGGGCAACCAGGTAATACTATTGCTGGTCTGTCTTTCAGGGGCAACCAGGTAATACAATAGCTGGTCTGTCCTTCAGAGGCAACCAGGTAATACAATAGCTGGTCTGTCCTTCAGAGGCAACCAGGTAATACAATAGCTGGTCTGTCCTTCAGAGGCAACCAGGTAATACAATAGCTGGTCTGTCCTTCAGGTGCAACCAGGTAATACAATAGCTGGTCTGTCCTTCAGGGGCAACCAGGTAATACAATAGCTGGTCTGTCTTTCAGAGGCAACCAGGTAATACAATAGCTGATCTGTCCAAGATGTTTTCAATAACCTGCCCGTGGTCAGTTGGCCGTGTCAGAGGTGTGCCGTAATGTAACCCAGCAGTGTTGGGCAGGGAAATGGCCCAAGAGTAACACTAAAAATCTGGATTTGGCCAATGGAGGAACGTGAGATAAGTCCCTCGACGTGACGTGAATGCTAATTCTCAAGCTTACCCAACTCACGGGAGGGTTGGTCCGTTAGTGACCCACATATCCCTTACTGGATTACCGTGTACTAATAGTTACAATGATGTTGATGTACCATTTACGAATGTGATGGTGGGGGCCTTAGCGTGAATGTGATGGTGGGGGCTTAGGGTGAATGTGAGGCTGGGGGCTTAAGGGGGAATATGATGATGGGGGCTTAAGGGGGAATATGATGATGGGGGCTTAAGGGCTGATATGATGGTTGGGGGGGCTAAGACCGAATCTGAAGGTGGGGGCTTAGGGTGAATGTGATGGTGGGGGGCTTAAGGGCTGATATGATGGTGGGGGCTAAGGCCGAACCTGAAGGTGGGGGGCTTATGGCGATGTGACGGTGGGGGGGGGGCTTAGGGCAAAAGGACCGATGAGTGACCTTTTTTTCCCCCTCACCCCCAAAACATGACGTTGATGCGAGGGGGCACAAGATCCATCTGATCTCCTAATAATGAGTCTTGCCATGGCCCACGTGACGTGGAGATAAAACAACACAAACAACTCGGCTGAACTCAGTCTTCCGTGAACAAAATGAAATCACACCGAGGTGAATTTGAACAGTAGCTAGGGGAGAACAATTAAACAAAAACCCTAAAAAACAAAGCATTTCTTATAAATCATTTGTTTTTCATTTATGTAATTGTACGCGATTGATCATTTATTAAGAAGCGGTTTTGTCAATGGGTCAACTTCTGGTGAAAACACCTTTCATATTTTCTTTATTTTATCCTTCCAAACACTTTTTTAATTTTTACTGCAAACCCAAATACGTCACAAATAAAAAAAACAAATAGCAGCAGCTACACAATTAATCTCCATACCAAAACACGCACCCTTCAACAAATCATTAACGTTTCTCACCCCCCCAACCCCCCCCCCCTCTTGGAAAAAAACCCAGGAAAAACTAATGTTTTGGTTTTGGGGTCGGTTGAACTATGAAAGAATGTCATCGGCAATGAGTCTGTGTGCCAAGTTTCAGCTCGATGGGATGATGGCAAATGGGTCAATTAGCACTCCGAAGATTTTTCCAGAGAGAAACACGCGAACAAAAGCAATATTAATATAAAGGATTTAAATAAGCTAAAAAAAAGGCAACTTTACTGAGAAGAATTCAGTGTCTAACAATTATAATAAGAAGTCAGTCTCCAACAATTATGATAAGGAGTAATGTTTAACAATTATAATAAGAAGACAGTGTCTAACACGTATGATAAGAAGACAGGGTCTAACAATTATAATAAAAAGTCAGTGTCTAACAATTATGAGAAGAAGACAGGGTCTAACAATTATGCTAAGGTCGAAGAGGTTCATGAGATATACCCACTGTCTAATTGAATTTATATGATGGGTGGGAAATACATAGTGTGAGATTCTTCACTCTGACGGAACATACTGTTATTCAGTTTTTTTTTTTCTAATTTAGTTCTATCACATCTGAGTATCTAAGTTGAGCATACATAACAAGATATGACTCTTTGTCTCCAAGTTGAGCATACATAACAAGATATGACTCCATGTCTCCAAGTTGAACACACATAACAAGATATGACTCCATGTCTCCAAGTTGAGCATACATAACAAGATATGACTCCATGTCTCCAAGTTGAGCATACATAACAAGATATGACTCCATGTCTCCAAGTTGAACACACATAACAAGATATGACTCCATGTCTCCAAGTTGAGCATACATAACAAGATATGACTCCATGTCTCCAAGTTGAACACACATAACAAGATATGACTCCATGTCTCCAAGTTGAACACACATAAAAACAGTTGACTTTAAAGTCATTTCTTATGTCTCTATGTTGTCACGTGTCTATGTTGTCACGTACTCTCAAAGATATTAGCTCCCAGGCGTTTTCAGCTGTTAATTATATCGGGATTAACAATATCATGAGAAATAAAGATTTTTGAGAACCTTTCAACGGGAGCTCCAAATGTCCAGCTCGGAGGTTCCTAAACTAGCCATAATTTGACACCGTTATAGAGCTCATGCACTACACATTTGACATAAGAGTTGAGAATGTGCTGGACATTAGAGGTAGAGTCCAAGGAAGATTACCCCCCCCCCCAACACCACAATGGACAGAGTTATCTCTCGTATTCACAATGGACGTCAGCAGTTCACAAATGACGTCAGCAGTTCACGAATGACGTCAGCAGTTCACAAATGACGCGCGTATTTGACGTGATGACAAACAAGACGTCTGCTGTAACCAGGGACTGGTCGAATCACGTTTGTTTGTCACATTGGATCAATTGCTGGCAATACAAACGAACAATGCAAGTGACTTGGTTAGGTGAATATGGTGAAAAAAGTGGGTGAACGGGGAGTGGGCAAAATGTTTCTAGATGCAAGGTTAATATTATAGTCTAGGCCTAGTTAGGTCTGATTAATTTGTCTAACATGTTTTGTCTGACACATTTGTCTAACATGTTTGGTCTGACACATTTGTCAAACATGTTTTGTCTGACACAATTGTCTAACATATTTCGTCTGACACATTTGTCTAACATGTTTGGTCTGACACATTTGTCTAACATGTTTTGTCTGACAAATTTGTCTAACATGTTAGGTCTGACACATTTGTCTAACATGTTGTGTCTGACACATTTGTCTAACATGTTAGGTCTGACACATTCGTCTAACATGTTGTGTCTGACACATTTGTCTAACATGTTAGGTCTGACACAACTGTCTAACATGTTAGGTCTGACACAATTGTCTAACATGTTAGGTCTGACACATTCGTCTAACATGTTGTGTCTGACACATTTTCTAACATGTTAGGTCTGACACATTCGTCTAACATGTTGTGTCTGACACATTGTCTAACATGTTAGGTCTGACACAACTGTCTAACATGTTAGGTCTGACACATTCGTCTAACATGTTATGTCTGACACATTTGTCTAACATGTTAGGTCTGACACAATTGTCTAACATGTTAGGTCTGACACATTTGTCTAACATGTTAGGTCTGACACAATTGACTAACATGTTAGGTCTGACACATTTGTCTAACATGTTTGGTCTGACACATTTGTCTAACATGTTAGGTCTGACACATTTGTCTAACATGTTAGGTCTGACACATTTGTCTAACATGTTAGGTCTGACACATTTGTCTAACATGTTAGGTCTGACACAATTGTATAACATGTTAGGTCTGACACATTTGTCTAACATGTTTGGTCTGACACATTTGTCTAACATGTTAGGTCTGACACATTTGTCTAACATGTTAGGTCTGACACATTTGTCTAACATGTTAGGTCTGACACATTTGTCTAACATGTTTGGTCTGACACATTTGTCTAACATGTTAGGTCTGACACATTTGTCTAACATGTTAGGTCTGACACATTTGTCTAACATGTTAGGTCTGACACAATTGTCTAACATGTTAGGTCTGACACATTTGTCTAACATGTTAGGTCTGACACAATTGTCTAACATGTTAGGTCTGACACATTTGTCTAACATGTTAGGTCTGACACATTTGTCTAACATGTTAGGTCTGACACAATTGTCTAACATGTTAGGTCTAACACAATTGTCTAACATGGTCAATAGGATAGAAGGAACAATTTTTGGATTAAAATTAATTAATTTACATTATGTGCTGAGAATTGACATGGCAAATTTCTTAAAAGTGTGACTTGTTGATTGTCAAAGGTTGCCTAGGACCCGGGATATGTTTGCTAATCATTAGGTGCAAGGATAGCTTTGGCAATAGAGAATGCAAATATGATTGTGTCAATAGATATACAAATGTGAGTATGTCAATAGAAATTTATTGATATTTGTGTTGACGGAGATGTAAAGAAGATTATGCATATAATTGTGTATTGTGTTGAAATTACTAATTAACGCACACCTTTTTATTTTCCTTAAGCCTTAGCCTTAATTAAAGCCCCCCCTCCCCCACTCTTCTCACCCGAGCACCTGTTTTTCAACACGAAAACACCTTTGAAAATTAGCCAGGGATGTTTGAGGTAAGCTAAGACTAGATAGAATAGGTTGAGCATTGACAAGCATCGGATGGCTGACAGAGTTAGATCTTAACTGTATAATTGACGGTACGGCCAGTCACACACACCACTTTGACCACTGGCACTGGTCAGTGTGTTACTGTTGATCGCATGGACACAGCTTAACACGCTTGATAACGACTGGCGTGAGAACAACGTTGTAGATACCAATGGGTGGGGGACAATGGGTCATACAGGCCTTGGAAAAATTGTCGTTGGGGGGGGGTAGCGCTGTTGGGTCTGGTCCTTATGTAAGGGGAAAATGGGGGGTAGGAACAGGTCCTGCCTATCTCTATAATTACACACGAGGTTGAAAAAAAATATGGGGTGGGGTGAACGCGGTGGAGTGCGTTAAGATCATGACCAAGTCAGTACCAGGGGTGAGACATGACCAAGTCAGTACCAGTGGTGAGACATGACCAAGTCAGTACCAGTGGTGAGACATGAACAAGTCAGTACCAGTGGTGAGACATGACCAAGTCAGTACCAGTGGTGAGACATGACCAAGTCAGTACCAGTGGTGAGACATGACCAAGTCAGTACCAGTGGTGAGACATGACCAAGTCAGTACCAGTGGTGAGACATGACCAAGTCAGTACCAGTGGTGAGACATGACCAAGTCAGTACCAGTGGTGAGACATGACCAAGTCAGTACCAGTGGTGAGACATGACCAAGTCAGTACCAGTGGTGAGACATGACCAAGTCAGTACCAGTGGTGAGACGGAGTGGAGTGTTTGACATGACATGCCTGTTAGATACCGTACCTTAGACTTAACACATGGACATGACAGCCGTGTTAGATACAGTACCTTAGACTTAACACATGGACATGACAGCCGTGTTAGATACCGTACCTTAGACTTAACACATGGACATGACAGCCGTGTTAGATACCGTACCTTAGACTTAACACATGGACATGACAGCCGTGTTAGATACAGTACCTTAGACTTAACACATGGACAGGACCTGCATGATGCAGTAGCACTCAGCTGACGATGTAACATCTACCGATGACGCTATTCGTGCAACAATATTAGATTCGTCAATTTTCCTTACTCTTGTTAGATCGGTTGTTTTAGCCTTGCACAACTTGGTGAACACAGCCGACGTGACCTTGAAAATCGGTACATTCACAGATTGGGACGTGAGTGGTGAGCATGGGACATTAGGCGCCTTAAATTAACGAGCTTTGGAGTGTGGTGTTGGAGAGGCATGCGTGTAAGGAAGGCGTGTGTGTGGGCCAGGTGGGGGAGGGGAGTCAGACGAATGGAATGGTGTAACCCACTTGCATCCCACCAGACAACGGACACTGCACGCCAGGAGCCTGATCGGGGAATCTTAAGAAATTCTGAAGACTCTCCACACCATCCACATATACCAGAAAACAGACTTTGTTGTGTGTGAAAAGAACGTCTATAAAACCGAGTAATATAGTTCGAGCAGTTCAAAATAAAGTGTTTAATGTATCAGTTTCATCTTAAGTGTCACTGTGTGGATGTGTCGATCAGTTTCATCTTAAGTGTCACTGTGTGGATGTGTCGATCAGTTTCATCTTAAGTGTCACTGTGTGGATGTGTCGATCAGTTTCATCTTAAGTGTCACTGTGTGGATGTGTCGATCAGTTTCATCTTAAGTGTCACTGTGTGGATGTGTCGATCAGTTTCATCTTAAGTGTCACTGTGTGGATGTGTCGATCAGTTTCATCTTAAGTGTCACTGTGTGGATGTGTCGATCAGTTTCATCTTAAGTGTCACTGTGTGGATGTGTCACTGTGTGGATGTGTCACTGTGTGGATGTGTCACTGTGTGGATGTGTCACTGTGTGGATGTGTCACTGTGTGGATGTGTCACTGTGTGGATGTGTCACTGTGTGGATGTGTCACTGTGTGGATGTGTCACTGTGTGGATGTGTCACTGTGTGGATGTGTCACTGTGTGGATGTGTCACTGTGTGGATGTGTCACTGTGTGGATGTGTCACTGTGTGGATGTGTCACTGTGTGGATGTGTCACTGTGTGGATGTGTCACTGTGTGGATGTGTCACTGTGTGGATGTGTCACTGTGTGGATGTGTCACTGTGTGGATGTGTCGCCTGGTAAGAGTGAGATTTTTTAGTCCAGCAATTTGTACAAATTATTTATTTGCTGTTCGACACGAGGAGCACCTCACGGGAGACTCTTCTAGAATAAAGAAAAAGTTGATGCCTGAATTAATAAAAGCTGCACCTATTGGTACCAGAATTGTACCCGGGTACCAGAATTGAGAGGTTGTGATTAAAAAACGATTTAAAACATTATTGTTGGGTTTGTAAGACCAAATGGTAATGAGCTTAATGGTACCCGGGTGCGAGTGGCGGCGCTGCGTGTCCGGGTCCATTTTGACTAATGCTATTCGGATGTCATTTGTGGTAGTTTATTTTAGTTAAAATGAAGAATTAAGATTTCAAACGTATAGGACATTCAATTATCTTTCATTCGATACCTCATTTGGTCTTACAAACCCACCAATAATATTTTATATGGTTTTTTGATAGCCACTTCGATTAATAAATACAAAAAAAAAAAAAAAAAAAAAAAAAAAAAAAAAAAAAAAAGCCATTTTCCCGATCCATTGCAAGTAAATTTTAAAATTTCGAATTCCCCCACCCCAGACAAAATTGATCCATGTTCATATTAAACCTGAGATCATTTGGCTCAGTGTGGTTATATTTATTATATATCGGCCAACATTTTGTGTATTTTAACGTAATTACCGTATTTTATTGAAATATTAACGTATTTTGCAGTATTTTACAGAAATGCATAATCTCGTTATTAAACGCTAGGTGTCAAATGACAGCAGTTGTTTTGCAACTCATGAATCCTCAGCACAGCCACGAGCTACTCTGTATGTAACACCAGAGACTTAATGACAAGGGTCAATAATTTATGAGAGAATGATTACATATTTAAATGTCAGTCGGTCTGTCATCCATAGAGCAACTGTATCGTTGAAAGTGAAACATGTCTTATTTGGTGTCATATTGCAATGACACGTCACGGTATGTGTCTTATTTGGTGTCATATTGCAATGACACGTCACGGTATGTCTTATTTGGTGTCATATTGCAATGACACGTCACGGTATGTGTCTTATTTGGTGTCATATTGCAATGACACGTCACGGTATGTGTCTTATTTGGTGTCATATTGCAATGACACGTCACGGTATGTCTTATTTGGTGTCATATTGCAATGACACGTCACGGTATGTGTCTTATTTGGTGTCATATTGCAATGACACGTCACGGTATGTGTCTTATTTGGTGTCATATTGCAATGACACGTCACGGTATGTCTTATTTGGTGTCATATTGCAATG
Organism: Omphiscola glabra; assembly: GCA_964017045.1. Lineage (NCBI taxonomy): Eukaryota > Metazoa > Mollusca > Gastropoda > Lymnaeidae > Omphiscola > Omphiscola glabra. The sequence continues at coordinate 48,284,069 of OZ024795.1, read as the reverse complement.
ACACGTCACGGTATGTGTCTTATTTGGTGTCACATTGCAATGACACGTCACGGTATGTGTCTTATTTGGTGTCATATTGCAATGACACGTCACGGTATGTGTCTTATTTGATGTCATATTGCAATGACACGTCACGGTATGTGTCTTATTTGGTGTCATATTGCAATGACACGTCTCGGTATGTGTCTTATTTGGTGTCACATTGCAATGACACGTCACGGTATGTGTCTTATTTGGTGTCATATTGCAATGACACGTCACGGTATGTGTCTTATTTGATGTCATATTGCAATGACACGTCACGGTATGTGTCTTATTTGGTGTCACAGTAAGGAAATGCTCTTCTTTATCTTGATTATTTTCTTGTCATGTTAGCGGCAAGTTGTTGTGGCAAGACAGTCAGTTGGTGGCAAGACAGTCAGTTGGTGGCAAGACAGTCAGTTGGTGGCAAGACAGTCAGTTGGTGGCAAGACAGTCAGTTGGTGGCAAGACAGTCAGTTGGTGGCAAGACAGTCAGTTGGCGACCAGACAGTCCGTTGTGGTATGGGAGCCACCCTGTGACCAGACATACAATAGTAAACAGACACACCATAGTGACCAGACATACCCTAGTGACCAAAGGTACATCAGTGACCAGACATACAATGAGACCAGGCATACAATAGTGACCGTTGCGATATGTTAATCACTCAATGACCAGACGGTCAGTTACCAAACGGTCAGTTGGTGAAGACAGTTTAAGGAAACCACTTTCTTAAAGTTCAAAGAGGTAAACCCCTCCCCCACACACCTTTCACTACTTTGCCCACCCCCCAACCATACACACACACACACTTCTGACTTGAATGATAGGAATGCGTGGCCAGGTCATAACCTACTTCTACCCCCTCCCCCACACGCACACCCACCCCAGTCACCTGTCAATACCTAAAATACTTTCATCACGTTGCTGTAGTGGTCAAGGTGTGAACAATCTACACTAAATAAACCAGCTTTAAAGATGGCGGACACAATGCGCCAGTGAGAGCGTCACAGCGAACCGGTGAGAGCGTCACAGCGAACAAGTGATAGCGTCACAGCCAACCGGTGAGAGCGTCACAGCGAACAAGTGAGAGCGTCACAGCGAACCGGTGAGAGCGTCACAGCGAACCGGTGAGAGCGTCACAGCGAACCGGTGAGAGCGTCACAGCGAACCGGTGAGAGCGTCACAGCGAACAAGTGATAGCGTCACAGCAAACCGGTGAAAGCGTCACAGCGAACCGGTGAGAGCGTCACAGCGAACCGGTGAGAGCGTCACAGCGAACAAGTGATAGCGTCACAGCGAACCGGTGAGAGCGTCACAGCGAACAAGTGAGAGCGTCACAGCGAACCGGTGAGAGCGTCACAGCGAACAAGTGATAACGTCACAGCGAACCGGTGAGAGCGTCACAGCGAACCGGTGAGAGCGTCACAGCGAACAAGTTATAGCGTCACGGCGAACCGGTGAGAGCGTCACAGCGAACAAGTGATAGCGTCACGGCGAACCGGTGAGAGCGTCACAGCGAACCGGTGAGAGCGTCACAGCGAACAAGTGATAGCGTCACAGCGAACCGGTGAGAGCGTCACAGCGAACCGGTGAGAGCGTCACAGCGAACAAGTGATAGCGTCACAACGAACCGGTGAGAGCGTCACAGCGAACAAGTGAGAGCGTCACAGCGAACAAGTGATAGCGTCATAGCGAACCGGTGAGAGCATCACATCGAACAAGTGATAGCGTCACAGCGAACCGGTGAGAGCGTCACAGCGAACAAGTGATAGCGTCACAGCGAACCGATGAGAGCGTCACAGCGAACAAGTGATAGCGTCACAGCGAACCGGTGAGAGCGTCACAGCGAACAAGTGATAGCGTCACAGCCAACCGGTGAGAGCGTCACAGCAAACAAGTGAAAGCGTCACAGCGAACCGGTGAGAGCGTGACAGCGAACCGGTGAGAGCGTCACAGCGAACCGGTGAGAGCGTCACATCGAACCGGTGAGAGCGTCACAGCCAACCGGTGAGAGCTTCACAGCGAACCAGTGAGAGCGTCACAGCGAACCGGTGAGAGCGTTACAGCGAACCGGTGAGAGCGTCACAGCGAACCGGTGAGAGCGTCACAGCGAACCAGTGAGAGCGTCACAGCGAACCAGTGAGAGCGTCACAGCGAACCAGTGAGAGTGTCACAGCCAGGCAATGCCTGAATGAGCTTAACATTAAGTCAGTTTAATACAGGATCAGGTGTGTTTACATTTTATAATCGTTATATTCTTATGTTTTGTTTCGCTCATTCTTTTTCAATGTACAATTTTTTATTCAACTTTTCAAGAAATGTTATTTATTTCTGGTCCCATCTATCCACTGCACTAACTGCACAAGAACTTTTCATGCCAGAAACAGACTCATCAGCCATCTGCACCCCCACAGCCAAGTTCACAATGAGCATATACGATTATGAAGGTGCTCAGAATCGATTTCGACTGACGAACGATATTATCCAAATAAATAGCAGCAAACAAAATGATGAATTGAATATTCGGTTCTGTGCCCTATGCTTAAAGGAAAGAAAATAAATCTTGAGCGTAGATTAGAAAACAACAAAAAGGCCTAGTATTCTTAGTATTAGAGCAAGTACAACAATTTTCCCAACACAATGTGTTTATAATGAAATAAAGATGTAGAAAATAATAATATTAATATTTTTAACAATTACTCTTCATATTTATTTTGTATAATATATCAGTATTCGCATTTTAGTTTTATCAGTATTCGGCAGAATAGTTTTATCAGTATTCGGCAGAATAGTTTTATCAGTATTCGGCAGAATAGTTTTATCAGTATTCGGCAGAATAGTTTCATCAGTATTCGGCAGAATAGTTTTATCAGTATTCGGCAGAATTGTTTTTTTTTTCTTTCCAAATTTTTAAGTTCATCAGTAAATAAAAGATGTAGTCGCTTATGACGTATGTGTGTGTGTGTGTGTGTCGTAAGGTAAACTGGACAATATTGTGGCACAAAACTGGGGGAACAATACAATAACATTTTAATCGGCATATTCTTTAATAAATTGTCAGCTCGTTATCGTTTTAAATAACGCATGTTATGTTTGTTGTTGTTCTTTTCCCTGCAATTTGCGCGCACCATAAAACACACGGTGTTAAGCCGGGGAGTATTTGAGTTGAGTTGGTCTTGTCGCACACGCATTGACAGATGCTGCGTCTTTGACATATGAAACGGCAGTAACATATAAAGACAGTATTACTGACTGTATGACATAAGCTACATATAAAGACAGTATTACTGACTGTATGACATAAGCCACATATACAGGTGCAGCGAGGTGAACAAAGATAGTGGCACATACAGGCACAGGTGATTGGCAGGCACAGGTGATTGGCAGGCACAGGTGATTGGCAGGCACAGGGGATTGGCAGGCACAGGGGATTGGCAGGCACAGGGGATTGGGAGGCACAGGTGATTGGCAGGCACAGGTGATTGGCAGGCACAGGTTATTGGCAGGCACAGGTGATTGGCAGGCACAGGTGATTGGCAGGCACAGGTGATTGGCAGGCACAGGTGATTTGTGGGGGGAATAGATGAACAAGTTTGTTTTTAACACACAAAAAATGAAGTGCACAATGTACTATTTTGTTTGTCCCTTCAATTTAGTTCACCTATTCAAGTTACTTGGTATGATGGCAACCAGGCAAACATATGTAGTCCCTCGGCTAGTCAATTTTTCTCGGAGCAGAGAATGACTTCTTCACAAGATTGGAGTGAGCTGTAAGATAACGACAACAAATAACATGTACCCCGAGACAATCTGAGACAGCACTAACTTCAAGTCAAGGGGTTAATCTTTGGAAGGGAACCCCCCCCCCCCTTTTCCAGAAAAAAAGGTAGCCCCAACTTGTTTTTACAATACCGTGGTGGGTAGAGTTATCATTGTTGTTTCCCATTGGTATCAATCCCGAGTTATCGTTCTTTGTCGAGCTGTAATCTACGGGTCATAGATAGCGCGGCATTGATGGTTGCCATCAAATAAAGGGGGGATCACTCTTCTCTTGACCCTAGAACAAAACAGGCACCAAACTGGAATGGTGGATGCCAGGGGAAGTAAGCCAAGGTGTTGCGTTTATGGTGTAGCTACATTTATGGTGTGGCTACATTTATGGTGTGGCTACATTTAGTTTGTTTCGACTTTCAGGCAATTTATTCCTCAAATTCAAAGTACACTTGAAATGATGTCCACATAGACTGTAGTGCTGTAATACCCCAGTGGTGTAGTGCTGTAATAGTCCATGGTGTAATGATATAATACTCCAGTCGTAAAGTGTTGTAATACTCCATGGTGTAGTACTGTTATACCACAGTGATGTAATACTCAAGTTCTGTTAAAGATGTTAAAACTCCATGTTGTTGTAGAGCAGCGGTTCTCAACTTGTGGGACGCGACACATTTGGGGGTCGAAGGACCCTTACACAAGGGTCGCCTAGGCCCATCGTAAAATACAGATTTATGAGGTACAAAAGAATATAATTTTATGGTTGGGGAGCACAACATGAAAAACTGTGTGTTTGTAAGTGTCCGTATGTGTGTGTATATGTCTGTATGTGTGCGTCTGTGTTTGTGTGTGGGGGGCGGTGGCTTGAGACAGTTCAGCAAAAAAATATTTTTCATTTTTTCGAAATGGTGGGTAGACTCCAAGTCTATATAAAGCCAATGGAAATTGGGGTGAAAGGTGACAACAGTAACTTCAAGTCTATATAAAGCCAATGGAGTTAGGGGTGAAAGGTGACAACTGTAACTTCAAGTCTATATAAAGCCAATGGAGTTTGGGGTGAAAGGTGACAACAGTAACTCCAAGTCTATATAGAGCCAATGGAGTTTGGGGTCAAAGGTGACAACAGTAACTTCAAGTCTATATAAAGCCAATGTAGTTTGGTGTCAAAGGTGACAACAGTAATTTCAAGTCTATATAAAGCCAATGAGGGGTATGCGCAAGAAAGCAATTACTGTACATAAAATCTATCTGAACCCCTGATTGATGTTAGGGGTTGAGAATGCGACAACTGTCACTTTAGGTCAATCTGAGCCTCACCCTCCTATGTTTAAGGAGGTTGTTATTTTCATTGCCAGTTGAATGTAGAAACATCATGTGATTAGTGTAACAACACCCTTATCTTTTGTCTGATCTTATCGTTTTCCGTGAAGTGGCGTTCACTCAACCACACGCCTCCACATGAACATTGGCGACCCTTGTGTAAGGGTCATTCGACCCCCAAATGTGTAGTTATGTTTCAATGCTCAAATTCTGAGACCTATACACCAGGCTAAAGTCTAGACTTCTGTACCGGGTGTTCACAGTAATGGACGTGGAATGAATCCAAAATTATTTTTAAAAGAACAACTTTTAATTGACCCTTTTTAAAGTGAAGCGGCACTGGGTGGGAATAAAGAGGGGGGGGGGGAAAGGGGGCAAGATAGCCTTTTATTTTGGCATCGACCGTTTCGGGGCGCTTCCATCTTCACCCGTGAGAAGGAGGAAAGTAATTTGCTGTTGCTGGCATTGTTTCCGTCTTGGCAGCAGCCAGGCTCCAGAGACAGAGATGCAAGTGAGATATGAATGTCTGGAGATTTATCACCGGGAGTGGGCTGAGTGGGCCGTGCAGCCAACAGCAATTAAAGCAGACGCGGTACGCCAAAATGACCGCAGTGTGGAGTACCTGACTTTCCACCGGTGGTGGCGATGTGCCCGGTTGTGGTGGCGATGTGCCTGGTTGTGGTGGCGATGTGCCCGGTTGTGGTGGCGATGTGCCCGGTTGTGGTGGCGATGTGCCTGGTTGTGGTGGCGATGTACCCGGTTGTGGTGACGATGTGCCCGGTTGTGGTGACGATATGCCCGGTTTTGGTGGCGATGTGCCCGGTTGTGATGGCGATGTGCCTGGTTGTGGTGGCGATGTGCCTGGTTGTGGTGGCGACGTGCCTGGTTGTGATGGCGATGTGCCTGGTTGTGGTGGCGATGTGCCTGGTTGTGGTGGCGATGTGCCTGGTTGTGGTGGCGACGTGCCTGGTTGTGATGGCGATGTGCCTGGTTGTGGTAACGATGTGCCTGGTTGTGGTGGCGATGTGCCCGGTTGTGGTGGCGATGTGCCCGGTTGTGGTGGCGATGTGCCTGGTTGTGGTGGCGATGTGCCCGGATGTGGTAACGATGTGCCTGGTTGTGGTGGCGATGTGCCCGGTTGTGGTAACGATGTGCCTGGTTGTTGTGGCGATGTGCCCGGTTGTGGTGACGATGTGCCCGGTTGTGGTGGCGATGTGCCTGGTTGTGTTGGCGATGTGCCCGGTTTTGGTGGCGATGTGCCCGGTTGTGATGGCGATGTGCCTGGTTGTGGTGGCGATGTGCCTGGTTGTGGTGGCGACGTGCCTGGTTGTGATGGCGATGTGCCTGGTTGTGGTGGCGATGTGCCTGGTTGTGGTGGCGATGTGCCTGGTTGTGGTGGCGACGTGCCTGGTTGTGATGGCGATGTGCCTGGTTGTGGTAACGATGTGCCCGGTTGTGGTGGCGATGTGCCCGGTTGTGGTGGCGATGTGCCTGGTTGTGGTGGCGATGTGCCCGGATGTGGTAACGATGTGCCTGGTTGTGGTGGCGATGTGCCCGGTTGTGGTAACGATGTGCCTGGTTGTTGTGGCGATGTGCCCGGTTGTGGTGACGATGTGCCCGGTTGTGGTGGCGATGTGCCTGGTTGTGGTGGCGACGTGCCTGGTTGTGGTGGCGATGTGCCTGGTTGTGGTGGCGATGTGCCTGGTTGTGGTGGCGATGTGCCTGGTTGTGGTGGCGACGTGCCTGGTTGTGATGGCGATGTGCCTGGTTGTGGTAACGATGTGCCTGGTTGTGGTGGCGATGTGCCCGGTTGTGGTGGCGATGTGCCCGGTTGTGGTGGCGATGTGCCTGGTTGTGGTGGCGATGTGCCCGGTTGTGGTGGCGATGTGCCTGGTTGTGGTGGCGACGTGCCTGGTTGTGGTGGCGATGTGCCTGGTTGTGTTGGCGATGTGCCTGGTTGTGGTGGCGATGTGCCTGGTTGTGGTGGCGATGTGCCCGGTTGTGGTGGCGATGTGCCCGGATGTGTTGTCTCCACAAGCTTTTAAATGTCAGTCGGGGATAAACATTACAAGGAGAGTTTGGTATTCAAGTGAAATGTTTTTCAAACTCAAATTTAGGTCTCTTAGAATTGCAGTAGAAAGATTTGAAAGTGGAGGTCACGAGGTATCCATCACGTCAATCACGTGGTAATACGATGGTATCCATTAATGATTGACACTAATCGATATATTCTATAAGTGGGTGGGGGTGGAGGGTACTGCGCCCGGTGAATAATCAATTTTTTAATAAGATACGCGATATTTAGCATTGATGGGTTTAAAATCACCAAACTTTTCATACAAAGTTTTAATAATACCATTCAAAGTTAATTAAAACAGTACTGTACACTTAATGCTTTCTACGTTTTTGTCCTCACGCCGTTTGAGAACCTTTGTAGTAGCCCGCAACAGACCTGTTCCAACATTTTATTAAAAGAACATTCCAATGTCTTAATAACAAGGCAATGTGAGACAAATTATATTAGCCGCCATTTTTTAAACCAATTATTTGTTGTGTTGTGTTACGTTGCGTCGACTCACGCGATGTCATCAATAATAGAGAATCGACTCTGGGTTTAGGACTACGACAGGCGTACAGTGTGTGTACACATTAATGGCTACTAATTAGTTTTTAAAGCTAATCTATAAATCTATAATATTTTTAAGTCCATTTAATACACAGCTTTAAATACTCACCTGACAGATTTATTGAATATATAAAAGAGTCAATTTAGTTTTTAAATATAATTCGTTCGATTCGATTCGGAGTCGTCGACGCTTGTAAACGCTCTGAGTCTGAGTGTAAGAAAAAAAATTTGGAACGATTCCACGACTCCTAGGGCCCCAAATTATACACCAGACAAGGATCCATTAACATGTGATGTCAGTGAGCACCATCGGGGATGTGGTCTTTAAATGGTGGCTAATATTACGTGAGCAAGTTGATTTCATTACGAGGTGTCGTGTACCACCCCCTCCCTGGTACCCCAACCGTCCCCACCCCGGATAGCAGTGGATCGCCCATGTCCTTTATTCAAACTTTTTAGAGACTGATTGGATGAAAGCAGAATTGGAACAGTAAATGCACGGTCTGTTGTGGGCCGGTTGAAGGTAGTGGAAACTGCCCATTTGTACAGATATTGGTGTCAATCAATGCTATACAATGACGGAGGAAGGGAGGGTGCGGATGGAGTTGTCCACCCCTGGCGGCACTTTTTTAAAATGACTTACATGGAGGGACGGCATTTTTGGCAAACTGTAGAAATAATCTTGTCACTTACCCCATGTCTACGCCACGGATGATGCATAAACCGATCACAATAAGCCTTCGAAAATAAAATATACTTTTATTCGTACTTGTATAATCTCACTTAACCGCTAATTAATATGTGTCTGTGCTGGGAGGGAGTATGTAAATTGCACCAGAAAACAGTCGAATTTGAATCTATTTTATGAACCCTTGAGAAACAAGGAGAGAACCGTCAGAATTTTGTTTCGATTTTTAATTATAGAAACTTTAATCAAATACTTTTTAATTCAATATTCCACCAAAAGTCGGACACATGTCACGTTCCATCAATGGTTGTAATGGTCATATTCAGGAACATTGAGTGGCGTTATCCGGACATCCGGATATCCACCTTCGCCCCCCCCCCCCCCCATTACACAATAAGCCCCTTTTCGTCACGCTAAATATCGAAATGCAACACATGTGGCGTATTCAGCTACCCTCGACCACAGTAGACACCCCTATCCTCGACCACAGTAGACACCCGATGTCGGGGCGCGCCCCTGCCTCTGCTTAATAGTTTCAGTGAACTTTTCAAACAAGCGTCGCGCCCCCCCCCCCTTTCCAACACACACGGTTGGGGTAGTGCTGATTAATGGATGCACCCGCCAGTACAATGTCACCAAGCGGGTGGGTGCGGGTAGGTACCCGCTGACGTTAGCGTGGGGCGGCACGCTCTAAATATCAAACAGTAACTTAAGGTCAGCGTACAGAGACGCCCAGACCAGCAATTAGAAGACTACAGGTCAATGTCATAGATGAGAATTAGAAGACTACAGGTCAATGTCATAGATGAGAATTAGAAGACTACTGGTCAATGTCATAGATGAGAATTAGAAGACTATTGGTCAATGTCATAGATGAGAATTAGAAGACGACAGGTCGATGTCATAGATGAGAATTAAAAGACTACAGGTCGATGTCATAGATAAGAATTAGAAGACTACTGGTCAATGTCATAGATGAGAATTAGAAGACTACAGGTCAATGTCATAGATGAAAGTTAGAAGACCACAGGTCAATGTCATAGATGAGAATTAGAAGACTACAGGTCAATGTCATAGATGAGAATTAGAAGACTACAGGTCAATGTCATAGATGAAAATAAGAAGACTACAGGTCAATGTCAAAGATGAGAATTAGAAGATGACAGTTCGATGTCATAGATGAGAATTAGAAGACTACAGGTCAATGTCATAGATGAGAATTAGAAGACTACAGTTCAATGTCATAGATGTGAATTAGAAGACTACAGGTCAATGTCATAGATGAGAATTAGAAGACTACTGGTCAATGTCATAGATGAGAATTAGAAGACTACTGGTCAATGTCATAGATGAGAATTAGAAGACTACAGGTCAATGTCATAGATGTGAATTAGAAGACTACAGGTCAATGTCATAGATGTGAATTAGAAGACTACTGGTCAATGTCAAAGATGAGAATTAGAAGACTACTGGTCAATGTCATAGATGAGAATTAGAAGACTACTGGTCAATGTCATAGATGATAATTAGAAGACTACTGGTCAATGTCATAGATGAGAAATAGAAGACTACTGGTCAATGTCATAGATGAGAATTAGAAGACTACAGGTCAATGTCATAGATGAAAGTTAGAAGACTACAGGTCAATGTCATAGATGAGAATTAGAAGACTACAGGTCAATGTCAAGGATGAGAATTAGAAGACTACAGGTCAATGTCATAGATGAAAATTAGAAGACTACAGGTCAATGTCAAAGATGAGAATTAGAAGATGACAGGGCGATGTCATAGATGAGAATTAGAAGACTACAGTTTGATGTCATAGATAAGAATTAGAAGACTACAGGTCAATGCCATAGATGAGAATTAGAAGACTACAGGTCAATGTCATAGATGGGAATTAGAAGACTACAGTTCAATGTCATAGATGTGAATTAGAAGACTACAGGTCAATGTCATAGATGAGAATTAGAAGACTACTGGTCAATGTCATAGATGAGAATTAGAAGACTACAGGCCAATGTCATAGATGAGAATTAGAAGACTACTGGTCAATGTCATAGATGAGAATTAGAAGACGATAGGTCGATGTCATAGATGAGAATTAGAAGACTACTGGTCAATGTCATAGATGTGAATTAGAAGACTACAGGTCAATGTCATAGATGTGAATTAGAAGACTATTGGTCAATGTCATAGATGAGAATTAGAAGACGACAGGTCGATGTCATAGATGAGAATTAAAAGACTACAGGTCGATGTCATAGATAAGAATTAGAAGACTACTGGTTAATGTCATAGATGAGAATTAGAAGACTACAGGCCAATGTCATAGATGAGAATTAGAAGACTACTGGTCAATGTCATAGATGAGAATTAGAAGACGATAGGTCGATGTCATAGATGAGAATTAGAAGACTACAGGTCAATGTCATAGATGAGAATTAGAAGACTACAGGTCAATATCATAGATGAGAATTAGAAGACTACTGGTCAATGTCATAGATGAGAATTAGAAGACTACAGGTCAATGTCATAGATGAGAATTAGAAGACTACTGGTCAATGTCATAGATGAGAATTAGAAGACTACTGGTCAATGTCATAGATGAGAATTAGAAGACTACAGGTCAATGTCATAGATGAGAATTAGAAGACTACAGTTCAATGTCATAGATGAGAATTAGAAGACTACTGGTCAATGTCATAGAAGAGAATTAGAAGACTACTGGTCAATGTCATAGATGAGAATTAGAATATTACAGGTCAATCTCATAGATGAGAAGATTGGTTTTATAAAGAAATCGACTGGAATTTTAAAACAAACAAATACATATTTGTATTCAGCATAATCTTATTTATATGTTTGCCTTGACATATGGCCTACATATCAAAACGGTTATGGCATATACCCCTCCTGTATATTTCTTTGATCTAACCTAATGCTAACAGCTGGAGATTCAATGTCAAAACTCGTTAAAAAAATATATAGTCGTCAACATCACCACTGACAGATGTCCTAAATATAGTCGTCAACATCACCACTGACAGATGTCTTAAATATAGTCGTAAACCTCACCACTGACAGATGTCTTACCAAAACATCTCGGTCATAGCGAAATATTTTAATTTTCCATAAAGGAATCTGGAAACTAAATATGAACAGTTAGAAATGTTCACATTGCCAGTTTAAATTGTTCATCATGGCGTAGTCCAATCTTCGTGTGTATAAAATCTGTTTATTGGTTTTTCATTAAAAATAAGATATTTACTTAATGAAATAATTGTCATGTTCTTGATTATAATTCAAGTAAAGATTTCAAATGTCGAGCACCCACTGGTCACATCAGGCAATCGGTTTGAGAATCAAGAAGCATAACTGAAATAGGTTGCAAACAAACCGTGTTCAAATCATTGCATTAAGGTAATTGCATGCCGTTAACCACCCCCACCCCCACTGGTCCGTTTCCCGATCCGTTCTTTAATTACCTTTGGCCCGGCATCTCCTGCGCTTCTCGGGTTAAGTCAACTAAATTAGTGACAACAATGGCGCCTCAATAATGTACGCACTCTTTTCACAGAGGCCTGGAACGATTGTCTTCGGCACACAGTCCCTGGCGTGACCGCATCACGTCAGTCATCCACTGGAACATGCCGGTGGTCAGGCCCCAGCTGGCGCAACAATGCCAGGGTTGAAACTTTTGTAGCCGTTGCTTTGGCTGGTGGGGGGGGGGGGGGGTCTCACGGGACCTCGTCCACGACTCGCGTTCCAGAGTGACACAATAGCTGCACGACTCGCCGTGAAATTTGACGTCACCTGAACTCACGGAGATATCCCGTCAACCCAGAGTTCTCGTCCACTTCGAGATCTCGTCAACTCTCATTAATCAATGTAATTATAATTAATTGAATTTTTTTTTTTTTTTCAAATAACAAAATTACGCATTATCGAGGATGTTAACTAGAAACAAATGGGTTAGACAATATTATAGGATAACTCGGACTTGGTATAAAATACAACAGAAGAGTCAGTTCGATACAGCCTGTTATTTTTATCAACTGCTGGATACAATGAGTACCGGAGTATTTATCAACAATGTGGAAGTGGAGTTTTGAAAAAGCAACCACAAACAAATATCACTGACCATGACAACATACCGGCATCCAACAGCCCGGCATACAACAGCCCGTCATACAACAGCCCGACATACAACTTAAATCTAGCTTTGAAAAGGGAGCTAACTATTAAATTCCACCGGCGATAGATACTTCCACCTTTAAAAACAATGATAAAACAAAACCATTGATGATATGTGGATTGATTTCCGATTGTAACCTTGACCTTGGCCGTCCAAAGTCAAGTACCTGCTGTCCCCCTACAACGCCAAAGAGAAGGTAACCATTAGAGCATCCATTAGATTAATGAAAGACTATCCTCAGGCAGAGCGCCTAGTCCAATGTCACATGGGAATAGTGGCGTCACTAAATACTCTTCTCACCGTTTTTTGAGCGAGTCAAGTGCTGGACAAAACAATCTCAAGTTGTTCAAGTCTCACCCACTGGAAGACGTATGGTACTAACAACACACCCCCACCCCACACGTCAATATCACATACCACGATCCACACATGTTCCACACATGTTCCACACATGATCCACACTTGATCCACACATGTTCCACACATGATACAAAACGCTATACAATGTCAACATTAAGTTAAACTTATTTGATTTTCCATCAACATTTTCAAGTACCAGGCACCAGGTACTTGCCGTGAGATAGAACATGCAGACATTTCATATGCCCCCCCCTCACGTACCACAGTCTGCAATCAAGACTTTTCTTTTCATCATATATTTTAAAAGATATTTTAATACCTATCGCATCACTTTCCCCGACATCCCGGAAGTGACTTTCAACCCGTCACCCTAGCACTACAGACTACAACTGGTCGCTTTGTCTACGTCCTGCCCCATCCCGGTGCTACCATAAAGACAGACAGGGGCGGTCTTCATTAACAACATTTCTGTTCACGGGCGTGCAGCCCCGCAAATCCGTTTAATGCAGGGCCTTGCATTGTTCAGAGTCCATGTTTATTAGAGTTTTTGTTAGACTCTTCCTAATGTCACCTTTCAAGACTTCTGTCGAGAGAATGAATTAATACCGACGTCCCCACCCACCCCGCCCCCATCTTAGTGCTCAAAACGGTTTCCGTAGCACCACCCACCCCTTCACCACACTCACTCACGACCCTTGCCTCGGGATGACCAATAAAGCCGCGAGCAGGCCCGGTGGCCAGTGGTTTGAGGGTCGCCCAGAGGTAACCACGCAGAAGGTCAGCCAGATTTTTTTACCCTCCCCCCCCCCCAGGGGGGGAGAAGTGCAGGGTGAGAAAAGGAGATTAATTGAAACCTACGAAAACCACGGTTAGAGATTATAGTCACTTGGGCACATTAGAGAAAGATATAGGTGTCCAATAGTCACAGGGGCACATTAGAGAAAGAGATAGGTGTCCAATAGTCTTTGAATAGTCACAGGGGCACATTAGAGAAAGAGATAGGTGTCCAATCAGATCCAGTGGCCTTTGACCTGGAGAAAGGTGTTAGGAGTTGGAAATGGTTGGAAACGCGACCGGGCGGAGGGGGGCATGGCGAAGCGGGCACCCATCCATCCTGGGCCTAAAATTGCTTTTTTTCATGCAAAATATATGTATTCAAATTAAGTTTTTGGGAAGAGGGCGCCTAAATTCAGTCATTACCCCGTGTGGAGCTTGCCAGGGCCGTGGTTAGAAGGGTGGGAGACGAGGGTGGGGCGCTATAGATGTTTGGTGTTTGTATAACACATTGAATTATAAGATCATCTGTAACTATAGATATCGTTAACATCAGCATGTGAATAACAGTTATTACAACATATACAGGTATTTCGGCCAACTGCAGAGTTTTCTGTCTTTGAAAGGGGCGACATATTTCTCGACCAGTCTGGGGCGCCACTAACCGTTGATACGTCACAGCTTCTTAGCAATCCAACAACTCAATGACTGTCAGAGGCGGGTCAAACGAAGACACAAGATATCTTTTATTCTTGATATTAAGTCGCAGTTCGCGTGACGAGATGGGGAGTCACGCGGTGATGACGAGATGGGGAGTCACGTGGTCATAAACCTATAGCTTGTGATAACAAATGTTCAACACACAAGCACATTAGTTTCGAATATTTTCTATGGGGAGATGGGGAGTCACGTGGTCATGACGAGATGGTGAGTCACGTGGTGATGACGAGATGGGGAGTCACGTGGTGATGACGAGATGGGGCGTCACGTGGTGATGAAGAGATGGGGAGTCACGTGGTCATGACGAGATGGGGAGTCACGTGGTGATGAAGAGATGGGGCGTCACGTGGTCATGACGAGATGGGGAGTCACGTGGTCATGACGAGATGGGGAGTCACGTGGTCATAAACATATAGCTTGTCATAACAAATGTTCAACACACAAGCACATTAGTTTCGAATATTTTCTATGGTCGAATCATGTTTCCTGCTTCCAGGTGATTCCTCAATTTGATCAAATTGGCACTGTCCAACAATTTTGATCAAATTGACAATGTCCAACAATTTTTTATCAAATTGACAATGTCCAACAATTTTGATCAAAGTGACAATGTCCAACAATTTTTATCAAATTGACAATGTCCAACAATTTTGATCAAATTGACAATGTCCAACAATTTTGATCAAATTGACAATGTCCAACAATTTTGATCAAATTGACAATGTCCAACAATTTTGATCAAATTGACAATGTCCAACAATTTTGATCAAATTGACAATGTCCAACAATTTTGATTAAATTGACATTGTCCAACAATTGTCATTAAATTGACAAGGTCCAACAATTGTCATTAAATTGACAAGGTCCAACAATTGTCATTAAATTGACAAGGTCCAACAATTTTGATTTCATTGCCAGTGTCCAACCTTTTCAAACTAGCGAGATCCATGGCGATGACGTCATCGCTCAAATTTAATGATGTATTTTATTTATTTAAAAAAACTGAGATGTAATAAAGAGAACTCCATAATCCAGTTATTCAATGAGTTGAGCATTCATTCTTCGCCACAACAAACTGGAAAAATAAGGTAAATGAAATATGTTCACCATGTTCGTCTCAAAGAGAACTAGTCTTCAGTTAAAACAGTGGTTCTCAACCTTCGTAATGCCGCGACCCTTTAATATAGTTCCTCATGTTGTGGCGACCCCCAACAACAAAATTATGTTCGTTGCTACTTCATAACTGTGGTTTGTATGTGTTTTCGGATGGTCTAAGGCGACCCCGGTAAAGGGTCTTTCGACCCCCAAAGGGGTCGCGACCCACAGGTTGAGAGCCGCTGAGTTAAAAGATACCACGCTATAGAAAACTACCAATAATAATAACAACTTAAATTAATAAAAAAAAAGGATTGCTTATAGAATGTTCAATTCAGGTTTAAATAATTTAAGATTTTACACAAGAAACGTCCTTATTTAAGGTTAAGCATATTGTGTATGAAATCAACTCATCTACGACCAAATGACTGTGAAGACCCCCCCACCCCCGTAGCCCCTCCATTCCGACCTTCTCTAAACACGGCCGACAATCCGCACCCGTGGTAACAAAGCTGCTGTCCTTCCCCCCACCCCCCTTCGTATGTCGCGGTCTTAAAAACCACTCTCCCACTGTTTAACAAAAAGAAAACCGCTTTCTTCACACGGATCATGACAACAACTGGGGCAAGAGGACATTTTCCACCTGTTTAAACCACCCCATACAAGTACATTAAAAAACGGAGGGGTGACTACGAAGGGGTGTATTTGAAGGTCCAATCTCCACCCTTCGACAAAGGCAATTTCTCACCAGTCACCAGCCGTAAAGGTTGACTGAACTCTGGCCAGCGCGCCCCACCCGGCCCCGATGGTGTGTGACCGAGAAGATGATATTGTCAGTATCTTGGCCTTTGCGCCACACCCCCCCCCCTTTTTTTCCAAGGCCCCTGGACGGGTCCGGTTGTTATTGTGTAGTCTGTGAAGTTGTCAGTTTAGGCCCGGCGTTCAACGGGGCGGGGAAACCCTGGTCTGCGTGCTAGAAGGCAGGTTCGAGATGTCGTCGTCGCTCTGTCACGAGGGAAATGTCTTGACAAGAATGTTGTGTCGTGGGGGTCAAACATAAGGGGGGAGGGGAGGGGAAGGACTCATTGGACCTAACCTGACCGGTCTGGCCAGATGGGACGTGTGGCAGTTGCTTTAAATGTGCTTAAAGCTATTGGATGAGAGATGATTAATTACAAGGACGGGTCTGTGCGAACAAAACTTGGGGACTCATTTTAAATAAGTCATTAATTGACTGGGCCTTAATTTTCAACATGTTAAAGCGAATTAAATATAGAGCAGGGAGAGAGAAAGGAAAAAAAGATAGAAAGAGAACGAAAGAGAGAGGGGGGGGGGGAATGGTGTTGGGATTGAGTGTGAGAGCGTTTATGGTTGAGTAGTAAGAATCCTAAGTTCCACCATCACGGAAAGGAAGAAAACGAGGTCGTACATTTATTTTAAAAAAGTTTTCAGACAAATTGACACGATTTAAAAAAAAAAAAAGTATATTTTTTAAGACGATCTAAAAATAGATATCAATCAGTTTTTTTTAATACATTTTTTTACAAATTTATTTCTGCCTTGGACGCCTTGGTAGAGCAACGTGCTCGTGTTGTTGTCGATTACTGTTATGTAAGTAATAATACTAATAAGGGACCTGGGAGGGTTTGATTAAGAAGATATTGTTTCGTTGTTGTCAACGTGTCAGGATTTTAGTTTTTAGAACCAAGGTCACAACATATATCTCCTCTTATTGCACGTTTTGTACTGGCAAATAACAGATGCTCGCTGTCATAGAAACTCTATCTGTCACAGAAACTCTATATGTCATAGAAACTCTATCTGTCATAGAAACTCTATCTGTCATAGAAACTCTATCTGTCACAGAAACTATATCCGTCTTAGAAACTTTATCTGTCACAGAAACTCTACCCGTCATAGAAACTCTATCTGCCATAGAAACTCTATATGTCATAGAAACTCTTTCCGTCATAGAAACCCTATCCGTCATAGAAACTCTATCCGTCATAGAAGCCCTATCCGTCATAGAAACTCTATCCGTCATAGAAACTATCTCCGTCATAGAAACTATATCCGTCATAGAAACCCTATCCGTCATAAAAACTCTATCTGTCATAGAAACTATATCTGTCATAGAAACTCTATCTGTCATAGAAACTCTATCCGTCATAGAAACTCTATCTGTCATATAAACTTTATCTGTCATAGAAACTCTATCCGTCATAGAAACTCTATATGTCATAGAAACTCTTTCCGTCATAGAAACCCTATCCATTATAGAAACTATATCCGTCATAGAAACTCTATCCGTCATAGAAACCCTATCCGTCATAGAAACTCTATCCGTCATAGAAACTCTATCCGTCATAGAAATCATATCGTCATAGAAACTCTATCTGTCATAGAAACTCTATCTGTCATAGAAACTCTATCTGTCATAGAAACTATATCTGTCATAGAAACTTTATCTGTCATAGAAACTCTATCCGTCATAGAAACCCTATCCGTCATAGAAACCCTATCTGTCATGGAAACTCTATCTGTCACAGAAACCCTATCTGTCACAGAAACATCTTCTGTTTGAAAGTAATCCTTGTGATATTTCATTACTATTTTTTAAAAATGAAGTCCCAAAGAAAACGAAACAAACAGATGCTTTCTGAAATAATGAAATCCAAGATGGCAGCCATCTCTTCGGGGCTTCCCAGGGCTCGGCCCAACATACTTTTTTTTATTTAGTGTGGGAAGGAGAACTTTTTTTGATACAATGTCAGACAAAAGAAGGCAACACCCTTTGATGGACAGGAAAGGAGGGGGAGTTCTAGGTGGGAGTGTGGGGAATGGTGTGGTTTTCTTAGAAGATTTTGTGTTTCTGCATAGGGGTGGTTGTGGGGCGGAGGGGGGGGGGAGGGGCGTTTAGCAGAGATAAGCAGGTGTGGGAGATAACTCATGTTGAACAAATCTGAGATTTAAAGAAAACCAGTCGAGTTTGAGAGCATGATGAAGAAAACACAAGAGGCCAATCATTAGTGAGCAAGTAGAGGCCAATCATTAGTGAGCAAGTAGAGGTCAATCATTAGTGAGCAAGTAGAGGCCAATCATTAGTGAACAAGTAGAGGCCAATCATTAGTGAACAAGTAGAGGCCAATCATTAGTGAACAAGTAGAGGCCAATCATTAGTGAACAAGTAGAGGCCAATCATTAGTGAACAAGTAGAGGCCAATCATTAGTGAACAAGTAGAGGCCAATCATTAGTGAACAAGTAGAGGCCAATCATTAGTGAACAAGTAGAGGCCAATCATTAGTGAACAAGTAGAGGCCAATCATTAGTGAACAAGTAGAGGCCAATCATTAGTGAACAACGAGAGTTTTGAAGTATTTAAGAGATTTGTTGTTTTTTTCCCTTACTCAAAAACGTAAACAACTTATTAAAGCCAAGCGACCTTAAGTAGAACTGATTTGATCAACTCCCGATTCAACATCGATCCCATCGATTATGTCGTTAGTGGAAACATTATTGCCATTCAAATGATAGATTACATACACAATCAATGTCAAGGCATTTATTGGTTTTTGACATTTTACTTTATCGTTGATATTATTTTCCAACACTAAACGCTGTAACACTTTAAATTCATGTAATGTTGCTTGTGCTCAGTTCTCTACCAGCATCCATTACATACTACAGACCGGAAGTGGCCCGCACTGAAGTGGCACATCTATCCCTACCAAAACGGCTGAGACCATGCAGTGCAGGGACACCAAGAGAAAGGCTCAGTATTGTGACCAGGACTTCTTGACTGGGACACACAGTGGACAATGGTCAATGAAGAGCTAAACGACACGGTCACGGGGGAGGGGGGAGGGGAGGTGACAGGGACATTCTGGTAACTCTGTTCAGCCACAGCGGTTCTAAGCCTGGCTTAAAAAAGAAATCTAAAGAAGGTTCGGGATAGCCCTTTTCTGACATCGTCGTTGAGTTATAGTACAGCCGACGTTACGTCAGAAGCCTGGTTCTAGGAAGGGGTCGTGATAGACCTTGACACAGGAACAAACACGACAGCGGCTTGGTGTAACTTTCCTCTCGGAAAGAAAGACCAACAACAGCTTTGTGTCCGAAACCACCTTGTGTTCAACTGAATGTTTAAAAAAAAATGTCGCTACCAGGGATCGCCACTGATTGTATATTTACCCAAAAAAAATAAAATTACTTGGTCGTTAACTAAATGAGATTTACCGTATTTAACGGACTGTAAGACGCACTTTTTTTCTTCGAAAAACTGCCTCCAAAATGCAGGTGCGTCTTATACTCGAAATTAATGTAAATATGGTAAAAATGTGATTTAACAAAAATTTGCTTAAAATTAAGGTGCGTCTTATAGTGTAGTCTGTATAATACGATATATTTTATTTAAAAAAATTAAAATGTATCTATTGTTTACTATTGTACTGTCTGCCGAGGACGGCATCTTTCTGCAACGTGTAACATACGCAACACTATTTATTTACTTCGTACAGCTTGGAATTGGGTCTTTACTTTGTATAGATTATTCATTAAAAGATATAGGACAAGAGATGTTATAAGATCGTTTCATTATTACATAGGAAAATACAAACCACATTTTGAGACCCCCTGACGGATGAGTTTGTGTTCTATTGTAACACCCCCCCCCCCCCAACCAACAAAGACTAAAAAAGAAAAGAAAAATGATTTACGGTGTAAACTGACCCCCCCCCCTGCCCCCTCTGGAGTGACTCCCAATCATGATCTCACCATACCCGGCTCACCCAACCGTGTTCCTCCTTCATTCAAACCCGTCCTCCTCTCTCCATCCCAGCAGACGTAGCAGGCAGTTTCACAAGACGGTGACTAATTCCCCCCCCCTCCTCGTCGGCCGACAGACGGCGGGAGTCACGACTCTCGGGGTGACTTGACGCTAGCCAATCTCAGCACATCATCATCATATCATCGGTGGAGAGGAGATGCGGGTGAGGTTCCTTCAAAAGGGGGCGTCGAGGTCTAATGTGAGGGGATGTTGAGGGATGAGAACCAGAAAGAGTGGAGGGGGTGGTTGAAAGTCAATTATTTGCCTCTTTATCACCGACTGATTGTTGTTCCACTTACTGTTGTATCCGACGCAGCGTTTACTGATCACTTCTCTCCTGCATGGTATCCGGAAATTTGTTTAAAAGAAATTTCGCCGACGGATAATTGATTGACGGAAAATTGACCTGTTTTTCTGTTTGTTTTACTATATAGTATAATGTGTTCAAACAGAAATTTGACGCAAACTTTAAACGTGTGAACTGAAAAAAAGATTCAACCGAATTTCCGTTCGATCAATTTTCCATCGACGAAATTTCTTTTAAACAAATTTCCGGTAACCCTCCTGCACCCTAAAGGGGCATAGGTGAATTTAAAAAAAAAAAGGGGAGGGGGGGCTTGTTGGATTTAGCCATCCTTGAAACATTATAGACTTCTGTGCTTTACCTATTTATAATACTTAACGTGTTTGACGCCAGCAGGGTGGGGTGGGGGTCCAGACCCCGTGACCCCCCGACCAGCTACGCCCCCCACCCCCGACTTAACTCTTGATCTGTTCTTTGCATACTTTTGTCGAGCAACTGAACCCACTCCTGTCTGCTGATGACATTTGAAAAGAGAATCACAGCTTTGAAACGGATACACCACCGTGCCCGCCCTTGTCATCTCTGTCAAATCACACGTCACTGGTGGCATGACGTTGTATGGTGAGTTAAACATGATTGTCGTGATGGTTCGAGATGGTAGATTAGCGTTGTTTTTGCATCAGTTTAGTTAGTAGACAAATGTAGAATCACTTTCCCCGATTACAAGCTAACCAGTCAATCTTAAAGACATAAAGAAATAAACTACGGTCTCTGAACTCGGAAGTAATTCTCTTACAGATGGTTCCTGGAAAGTTTGGTCACAATCTCCTTGTCCCAAAAGCAGTAAGTTGAACAATCGTAAAATGTAGCTGTAAAATGTAGCGGGAAAAGATCGACAAACAAAGTCTTTTCTCATGGCTTCGAGGGAAGTTCAAGGAAATTAATTTTGGTGTACGCATTTTTTAAAAAATCCTTTATTCCAAGCGCTGCGCTTTCCAATAAAATAACAATTAAGTAACAGAACGTTTCCGAGGTACTTGACAAGAAGAACATTATGAACGATTTGTGTAGGAAGAAATTGGGGGGATGGAACCCCGAGGAAGTTTGATCACTGGTTTGTTTTGTGCACAGAGCAGTGAGTTTTAATCACTGGTTGTTTTGTTGGGTGCACCTTTAATAAGTCTTTATTAGACAAAGAAATAGATGGGAAGATAACATCAAGGAGTGGACGGGATTAAAACTAGAAGGATAGTTTTCATATCATCTGTGGCGCCCCAACGGTACAAGGACTAAGGGACATGATGATGATGATGATGATCCTATGGTCATAGGGTAGTGAGATTTGAAATATACAAAAAAAAGAAAAATTGAAATAATGTTTGTTACAAAAGATTCACTGTTTGATGTAACCAGATTCTTTCACTATGAGGCAAGACGTGTTTAATGTATATGTTGTAAGATTCTTTCACTATGAGGCAAGACGTGTTTAATGTACATGTTGTAAGATTCTTTCACTATGAGGCAAGACGTGTTTAATGTACATGTTGTAAGATTCTTTCACTATGAGGCAAGACGTGTTTAATGTACATGTTGTACGATTCTTTCACTATTAGGCAAGACGTGTTTAATGTACATGTTGTAAGATTCTTTCACTATTAGGCAAGACGTGTTTAATGTACATGTTGTAAGATTCTTTCACTATGAGGCAAGACGTGTTTAATGTACATGTAAGATTCTTTCACTATTAGGCAAGACGTGTTTAATGTACATGTTGTAAGATTCTTTCACTATTAGGCAAGACGTGTTTAATGTACATGTTGTATCATTCCAAGAAACCAGAGATCATTGCGTGGTATAAGAAGGGCTTTACTTTTGATTAGAATTATCATACAGTTAATACATCAAATGTGTGACGCTCATTATAAGCTTGGCATATGCCAGACACAATAGGTGCCCGACCGCTGACCTCGACACAACTTGGCGAACAGAGCTGTCAGAATGCCTTGTAAAGTATTGGTGAATTTAAAACTAATAATAGCACACCTCTTTAGCCAGGTGACAACATTTTATTCTAAACACAACGCTTCATCTTTGGTGTTTATCAGATCATTGTAATGGTGCAACTTTTAATATAAAGTATGTTCATGATACAACCTATAATATGTTCATGATACAACCTATAATATGTTTATGATACAACCTATAATATGTTCATGATACAACCTATAATATGTTCATGATACAACATATAATATGTTCATGATACAACCTATAATATGTTCATGATACAACCTATAATATGTTCATGATACAACCTATAATATGTTCATGATCCAACCTATAATATGTTCATGATACAACCTATAATATGTTTATGATACAACCTATAATATGTTCATGATACAACCTATAATATGTTCATGATCCAACCTATAATATGTTCATGATACAACCTATAATATGTTCATGATACAACCTATAACATGTTTATGATACAACCTATAATGTGTTCATGATCAAACCTATATGTTCATGACACAACCTATAATATGTTCATGATACAACCTATAATATGTTCATGATACAACCTATATGTTCATGATCAAACCTATATGGTTATGATCAAAACTATAATGTGTTCATGATCAAACCTATATGTTCATGGTACAACCTATAATATGTTCATGATACAACCTATAATATGTTCATGATACAACCTATAATATGTTCATGATACAACCTATAATATGTTCATGATACAACCTATAATATGTTCATTATACAACCTATAATATGTTCATGATACAACCTATAATATGTTCATGATACAACCTATATGATGCACTGCAGTAAAAATATGAACTATTAAGTCCTTATGGCGTAGACAGCCCCAAGAGTAAACATTGGCAAGCATCATCTTAGTGGAATACATTTGGAGATTTTATTTTTTTATAGAGCCCTTAACTTTAGGATAACTGAAATGGTCACTTTTGGATTGGGCTTCTACCGGGAATTCTATTTTATTTTAACTAAATAATGACAAAAGCTTTGGTATTGGTGAATGACCATAACTTTGGTATTGGTGAATGACCATAACTTTGGTATTGGTGAATGACCATAACTTTGGTATTGGTGAATGACCATAACTTTGGTATTGGTGAATGACCATAACTTTGGTATTGGTGAATGACCATAACTTTGGTATTGGTGAATGACCATAACTTTGGTATTGGTGAATGACAATAACTTTGGTATTGGTGAATGACCATAACTTTGGTATTGGTGAATGACCATAACTTTGGTATTGGTGAATGACCATAACTTTGGTATTGGTGAATGACCATAACTTTGGTACTGGTGAATGACCATAACTTTGGTACTGGTGAATGACCACATCTTTGATATGTGAGATTGGTCTTCAAATCTCGGTCCAAAATGAAATATTTACAAAAGTAATTAAAATATCTGGATATTTTATAGGAGAAGTTTAAAAAAAATGTGATTGCTAATTTAGCGAAGCCTTTTGGAAGAAACATGCTCGTTAATAAGCTCTAGAATTGTTTCCTTAATGTAAACTTAGCATCGCCGGGTATTTTTGCTAGTAATATATAAATCTATTTTCTTGACAACATAATCCAGCAATCAGCACAAGCCCTTGTCAATATCTAAAGTTAATTTCACTGGTTGTTTCCCTTTCCATATTTAAAACACAAACTTCTTGGCAGAAGCCTAGCTAGATCAATATCACGTCTGCTTTCATGAAAACTATTATTTTAGAGACAAAGTGATACCTTTTTTCTTTATTGTCTCGCTGGACGCCATTAGTATTTTGCAATGTCGCCATTGTCTACGAAGGTTCGCATTATGCCTGGAGAGATTCGCCCATCTACTGAAAGCTGACACTTAAATACATTGATCGTCTCCCCTGGCGCCAAATATAAAAGGCGGATCTGCGTTTTAGGTGTTGGATGGGCGAAGGGTGACTAGCGGGGGCCAGGGGGTGGCGGCAATGCATTGAAAAAAGACTCGGTATTGATTCCAAAGTGTTTTATTGATTTCGTCAAAGTTCTGGTCCATCATTTTCTAATCGTCACGACCGACAATGTTAAAACAAAAAACAAAACAAAGTGCTGCCGAGACGTAAACAAAATGCGGCCATAACTACAGGGTCGACAACTAGGGGAGCCGATAATTATAGGGTCGAACAACTGAGGGAGATGGGTAACTAGAACTAAAAAAAAAGGGTGGGGGGCTTACGATTTCAGGAGAGGGGGTGTACGGATCCGTGGAGAGGGTGTACGGATCCTTAAGAGGGGGTGTACGGATCCTTAAGAGGGGGTGTATGGATCCTTAAGAGAGGGTGTACGGATCCGGGGAAGGGGTGTACGGATCCTGGGGCGGGGGTGTACGGATCCGGGAGTGTACGAATCTGGGAGTGGGGGTGTACGGATCCGGGAGAGGAGGAGTACAGATCCGGGTGAGTGGGGTGTACGAATCCGGGGAAGGTTTTTAATCTAAAAGCAGATGAAGGTAGACAGAGACAGAGTCAATAGGACATATTTTTATACGGATTTTTACTTGTTTCAATATTTTTTACAATACGTCATGAAATTAACATTCTATATTTCGCACCCCCTCTCTTTTTTTTCCCTTCTTGTGCTGTGAGAATACTGGACTCAATCAGTTTGATTTGCAACTCAAACAGTTACTCTTGTAACCAGTGAAATATCCTCATCAACACCAGGCACAGAGACATTGCAAATCCCATCTACATTCATAGGAGCCATAATGATCAATAAATTGATCGTGGGCCCTTAATATATAGAAGAAGAAGAACTCCTCCAAAAAATCTGTATTTTTTCCCGCCAATCATTGTCGGTGACAGTCTGCTACAAATGATAGCAACATCTTATATCAACTGTTATTTCAGTGATAAAGCATCATCCTCTATTATTATTTCTTTCTATGGCTAGCGCTGAGCTAATAGAGGCGGCCACATCTACATGAAATGTAACACCGGGGTTAATGCGGCCACAGTGTCGCTAACGGCGTCGTAAGGCACGCGAGTCACTAGAGGCTAATATTGATAGAGGATTATCTGCCCCCTCCCTCTTGAGTTGGGGCGCTGATAAAAAGAAAGGGGTGCGGGGAGGGGGCTTAAACAAAAAAAAAAGACCAAAAAAATCCCAGGAAATCAATAAAAGACTTGGCAATCTTTAACACTTTCTCTACAAGAGTTGTGTGCCACAAGCAAAGGGAGGCAATGGGGGGATTACTCAGTTTTATTCACTCCCCTCTTTCCAAACAACGGGCTGGTGAACGTGCCCCCCCCCCCCCACCCCACTTCGCTTCTTCTGGAATAAATGACATGCGATGAAGTAAGGGGAGATAACGAACAATAATTACAAATGGCCGCGATAGCCAAAAACAAATCAGATTTTACCAGGAAGTTATCTTCCCATAACTTCCTGTGTCTTTCTATTATTACAGAACTTTTTTTTTTCCCCGATGCTATGTAAAAAAAATAATAAGACATTGCATTCCCATAACGTCATAACCAGTGGTTAAACGGTTAATGTCTGTGCTCATGTTTGGATGGGACTTATCGTGTGATCAGGGACGAGTTGGGTGTTGGACGCCACAGAGCACGGTCACATGTCGAGAGCAGTAGTCAACTAGGCAAGAAAAGAGAAGACAATTGGGGAGTGCGAGACAACAAAAGGGGGACAACAGACTCTTGAATGACAGAAAACATGGAAAGCGTTATGCACAGAAAAAATGGATAAGAATAATGCACACGAAAAGAACGCTGAATAATTTTAAGAACATTTGTAAAATAATGGGTGACAGTGTATAATGATGGGGAAGGTGGGTATAAGGGGGAGGATGGGTATAAGGGGGAGGATGGGTATAAGGGGGAGGATGGGTATAAGGGGGAGGATGGGTAGGTAGGTACAAGGACGTGAATGTTAAAATGACAAATGTAAACATACAGAAAGTCATGTGTCTTTAGCATATACCTCAACACATACCTCAACATATACATCAACATATACCTCAACACATACATCAACATATACATCTGAAAGATGTTGAAAAGTTTTGTTTTTGATAAGAAAGCAAGTATAACGTAAAATGTGTTAATGGGTAGGACAGGGGCCAAGGATTAAGCTGCAATGAACTAAGTCTTCTCGACAGCTGGATAAAACTATGTGAAGTTATGGACGGGTGGGTGGTTGCCACTGTGTGTAATGGTGCTCCGCTGTCTGACTGAGTTTTGTCGGTTGTGTCAGTAAAGTCATTCTATGAAGACGGCAGTCACCTCTGCAGTGTGGGCAATAGCTGTCAGTCCAATCGGCAGTGTGGGTGATAGCTGGCAGTCCACTCTGCAGTGTGGGTAATAGCTGGCAGTCCACTCTGCAGTGTGGGTCATAGCTGGCAGTCCACTCAGCAGTGTGGGTCATAGCTGGCAGTCCACTCAGCAGTGTGGGTCATAGCTGGCAGTCCAGTCAGCAGTGTGGGTCATAGCTGGCAGTCCACTCAGCAGTGTGGGTCATAGCTGGCAGTCCAGTCAGCAGTGTGGGTCATAGCTGGCAGTCCAGTCAGCAGTGTGGGTCATAGCTGGCAGTCCACTCAGCAGTGTGGGTCATAGCTGGCAGTCCACTCTGCAGTGTGGGTCATAGCTGGCAGTCCACTCTGCAGTGTGGGTAATAGCTGGCAGTCCACTCAGCAGTGTGCGTAATAGCTGGCAGTCCACTCTGCAGTGTGGGTCATAGCTGGCAGTCCACTCTGCAGTGTGGGTAATAGCTGGCAGTCCACTCTGCAGTGTGGGTCATAGCTGGCAGTCCACTCTGCAGTGTGGGTAATAGCTGGCAGTCCACTCAGCAGTGTGGGTAATAGCTGGCAGTCCACTCTGCAGTGTGGGTAATAGCTGGCAGTCCACTCAGCAGTGTGCGTAATAGCTGGCAGTCCACTCTGCAGTGTGGGTCATAGCTGGCAGTCCACTCTGCAGTGTGGGTAATAGCTGGCAGTCCACTCAGCAGTGTGGGTAATAGCTGGCAGTCCACTCTGCAGTGTGGGTAATAGCTGGACTGTATTTACGGATGGCCTATGGATTGCATGGGTCAACAAAGCTATGTATCAGACATAAAGTTTTATCATTTCTTATATCATACTAATCAAAAGAGAAAGATGAATAATTACATCCTCATTTATAATAAACCAGAGAACCAAGTACGAAGTCTAGATAAAAAAAGATGTAATACATACATACATATATAGACAGAGAGAGAGAGAGAGAGAGAGACAAACAAACAGACAGACAGGCAGAGAGGAAGAGAAAGAGAGGGGGGATAGATAGAGAGAGAGACAGAGAGACAAACAAACAGACATACAGGCAGAGAGGAGGAGAAAGAGAGGGGGGATAGATAGAGAGAGAGACAGAGAGACAAACGAACAGACAGACAGGCAGAGAGGAGGAGAAAGAGAGGGGGGATAGATAGAGAGAGAGAGAGACAGAGAGACAAACAAACAGACAGACAGACAGAGAGGGGGGATACATAGAGAGAGAGACAGAGGTCCGAAGCACCAGGCCGATATTGCATATTTTAATGACAGTCGGGTTAGCACATCAACTGGTCCACACATCCAACAACTGTCCCACACATCCATCAACTGGTCCACACATCCAACAACTGGCCCACACATCCATCAACTGGTCCACACATCCATCAACTGGCCCACACATCCATCAACTGGCCCACACTTCCAACAACTGGCCCACACATCCATCAACTGGTCCACACATCCAACAACTGGCCCACACATCCATCAACTGGCCCACACATCCATCAATTTGCCTGTGGCTTAATTATTTAGTTTCTCCTCTTGTTGACGCTGCTGTGATTATCATCAACAATTTCTTCCACACGCCGACTCTCTCTCCACAATTCATCAAAATAACAAGTGGCTTTTTGTTACAATATGTCTTCAGCAAGAGTTAAAAAAAAAAAGGGGGGGGGGGGTAATAGGCAATGAAAAACCTTTTCTTGGCCACCCATCCGTCCCCCACTCTATATCTGTACATGACAATAATTTGTGTTGCTAAACATCTTATTTAACGAGGAGGGGGGGAGGGTGGTGGTTTGGGAGGGGGAGGGGAAGGGGAGGGGAAGGATGTAGTCTATCTAAGCCATTCTAAGCATCAGAAGACTGTACAAGTTGCTTTATTGTCTATGAAAGTGAGGCGTATAAAATTGTCAATGAGAACATACAGCACCATGTTTCATACACTAAAACATACACCACATGTTTCATACACTGAGAACATACACATGTTTCATACCTACTCACGATACAGAAACACAATGACGTCATATGCAAACACGCACATATATCTTATGATGTACAACCTACTCATATTAGAATCTTCTTACAAGAGCCACTCGTCTGAAGGTTTCTTTGGTCAAACCATCAGATATGTTTCTCTGGTCAAACCATCAGATATGTTTCTCTGGTCAAACCATCAGACATGTTTCTCTTGTCAAACCATCAGATTTCTCTGGTCAAACCACCAGACATGTTTCTCTGGTCAAACCATCAGACAAGTTTCTTTGGTCAAATATCAAACCCTTTGTTTCGTGGCATCTTCCACTCTGTCTATTCACTGCCCTTTTTGTATATTTGCTTATTAACTGTGACGGTAAGTTTGGTGCAAACTGAAGGCAGGGCCAGAGAATATAAAAATAATTCGGAAGTAAAAATGGGGGGGGGGGGGCGCACATGAAATAATTAGATTGAGATTTCTGTCATCTATACCTTTATACGCTTTGTTTAAAAAAAAAAAAAGCGGGGGTGGTGACGCCCTAATTACGTGCAGCCCCTTCCGGCGTCTGTGATCGTTAAGTGATATTTCACAATTCTTCACTTCTTTATTTAATGTAAATTTTCCAAATCGGGTGCTTTTAAAATGAAACTAATGACAGCTTTCTTTACATAGAGTCATTAGATGGAAGAAGAGAAACTGAATAATATATGACTATCTCCCTTTGAAATAGCTGATCTCATCAAGTAGGTTTATAGTTTTCGTCTGTCTAGTTTCATTTTTTTTTTTTTTTTAAAATACCAACAAAAAAAAATACTTTTAAATAACGCATTCATTTGACAGGAATCTTTTAGTGTCCGTTTTACAGTGAAAAAAAGGTTCCACTTCCACCAATCAGACTTTCACAAATCAGACTACCAGCAAACAGATTTCCACCAATCAGACTTCCACCAAACAGACTTCCACCAAACAGACTTCAACCAATCAGACTTCCACCAAACAGACTTCCACCAAACAGACTTCCACCAATCAGACTTCCACCAAACAGACTTACACCAATCAGACTTCCACCAATCAGACTTCCACCAAACAGATTTCCACCAAACAGACTTCCACCAAACAGACTTCCACCAAACAGACTTCCACCAATCAGACTTCCACCAATCAGACTTCCACCAATCAGACTTCCACCAATCAGACTTCCACCAAACAGACTTCCACCAATCAGACTTCCACCAATCAGACTTCCACCAAACAGACTCCACCAATCAGACTTCCACCAAAGTTCCACCAAACAAACTTCCACCATACAGCAAATGTCCACCAAACAGCAAACGTCCACCAAACAAACATTAGCATGCATGCTGGTCTCAGTAAAAGAAGCTTGACCAACACACAAATGAACAAAGCTTCCGTATAAAATTCCTTCATGATAAAACACAAAATTCTCCTACAAATGCTCCCATCATCATACCCTCACCTTCCTCAGTTTGGTTGTCCGTTGGCGGAAGAATGCGAGAAGAAAGAAAAACTCTCCGAATTCGACATACATACATTTTCTTCCCTCCCCAGTGGACGCCGTCCCTGTGTTGCCCATAAATCAAGTCTTCACGGCAAAGAATCTGCCCAGTTTCCGGGGTTAAAATCAATCGAACACCGTAACACCATTATAGCCGACGCAATCTTCGTCACCCGAAACCTTTATGGATTTTTACACTGGAATATTTTTACGTCTGTTAGAGACACTGTTTTAATTATTTTTCAAAAAATTACTGTCTTGGAAAACATCGCACATGTTATGTTAAACAACGCGTCGAAAAACAAAAGTACAACTAAAAAAATCACAAACAAAAACAAACACCTCCCCCCCCCCTTTTTTTTTTTCCCCCACAAAATAAGTAACAATAAAGAAATACTATATTTACACACATTTACACACATTTACACTATAACGAAAAACAATATAAAAGAGAAACAACACAAAAAGATTCCAGTGCACCGATACAACACTACAATACAGAAAGTTTCCAGTGCACCGATACAATACTACAATACAGAAAGAATCCAGTGCACCGATACAACATTACAATACAAAAAGATTCCAGTGCACCGATACAACACTACAAAACAAAAAGATTCCAGTGCACCAATACAACATTATAATACAAAAAGATTCCAGTGAACCAATACAACATTACAATACAAAAAGATTCCAGTGAACTGATACAACATTAAAATATAAAAAGATTCCAGTGCACCAATACAACATTACAATACAAAAAGATTCCAGCGCACCAATACAACATTACAATACAAAAAGATTACAGTGCACCAATACAACATTACAATACAACAAGATTCCAGTGCACTAATACAACATTACAATACAACAAGATTCCAGCGCACCAATACAACATTACAATACAACAAGATTCCAGTGCACCAATACAACATTACAATACAACAAGATTCCAGCGCACCAATACAACATTACAATACAACAAGATTCCAGTGCACCAATACAACATTACAATACAACAAGATTCCAGCGCACCAATACAACATTACAATACAAAAAGATTCCAGCGCACCAATACAACATTATAATACAAAAAGATTCCAGTGAACCAATACAACATTACAATACAAAAAGATTCCAGTGAACTGATACAACATTAAAATATAAAAAGATTCCAGTGCACCAATACAACATTACAATACAAAAAGATTCCAGCGCACCAATACAACATTACAATACAACAAGATTCCAGTGCACCAATACAACATTACAATACAACAAGATTCCAGTGCACCAATACAACATTACAATACAACAAGATTCCAGCGCACCAATACAACATTACAATACAACAAGATTCCAGCGCACCGTACAACGCTACAATAAATGTATAATTACAATTCATAAAAGCAAAAGACCAACACTAGCAGCTATACTGGAGAACAACAGTGTCACGTGACTGCACTATAATAATACAGTACCAGAGCCATCCATTGTTTCTTATTGTTGCCTGTAACAATTACATACTTTAAAATACGTTGGCCTTTACATTTACGTCTTTGAAACGTTACAGACAATAGACCAATTGGTCAACGTGCATTTAAAGTTGTCTGACGATGCAATTGGACGGCACTTGTCTCTCGCCGAAAGTCCCCCGATCTCCGTCCACTGCCTCAACCCGTCCAACCATCCAACCCTCCTTAACCCGTCCAACCATCCAACCCTCTTCAACCCGTCCAACCATCCAACCCTCCTCAACCCGTCCAACCCTCCTCAACCCGTCCAACCATCCAACCCTCCTCAACCAGTCCAACCATCCAACCCTCCTCAACCCGTCAAACCCTCCTTAATCCATCCAGCCCTCATCAACCCGTCCAACCATCCTCAAACCGTCCAACCCTCCTTAACCCGTCCAACCCTCCTTAACCCGTCCAACCATCCTCAAACCATCCAACACTCCTCAACCCGCCAACCATCCAACCCTCCTCAACCCGTCCAACCATCCAACCCCTCTCAACCCGTCCAACCATCCAACCCCTCTCAACCCGTCAACCATCCTCAACCCGTCCAACCATCCAACCCTCCTTAACCCGTCCAACATCCAAACCTCCTCAACCCAAACAACCATCCAACCCTCCTCAACCCATCCAACCCTCCTCAACCCGTCCAACCATCCAACCCTCCTCAACCCGTCCAACATTCAACCCTCCTCAACCCGTCCAACCATCCAACCCTCCTCAACCCGTCCAACCATCCAACCCTCCTCAACCCGTCCAACCCTCCTCAACCCATCCAACCCTCCTCAAGCCGTATATCTTGGTGTATTCAATCGATTCATGCCACCCAACGTTTAAACCCTCAGTTTTCTCACTCAAATGTTTTCGTGTTTCCCATTTCCCATCAAGAGATTACATGATTTTTAATAGCTGTTGTATGAGACTATGTTAACCCCCCTCCCCCCAATTTTTTCATTATTTTATTATTTAAAAAAACAAACATTTGGCTTTAAAGAAATTTAAACAACGTAATTTGCGTTCAACCAACGCAGGTCTAATGCCAGCCAGAGTATGTAACACGATGTGAGGAACCTTCTTGTCAGTGGGACCAATTGATAAAGAAATAGTTATAAGGCGGGGCAAGGGACACACACAATATGATTAGTGATACGTCGAGTTGTCCACCAAATTGGCCATGAGATCTAACTCAATAGAACTGCAACAACACATTGTGTTTAGAGTAATAGAAAAATCGTTTGAAAAGTAAGGGAAATTGGGCGGGGGAGGGGGGGGGGGAATGGTGCGTTTTTGTTCTGTTCAAATGATTAAGTTTCAACCTGGCCACAAATCTGTGCACGTTCAGACAAGCACGCGCTCCTGGCCATGTCATTGATTTTATTTGTCACTTCTTTACAAACAGCATTAAGTTAACATTTTATTTTTAGTAATGCATTTTTTCCATCTCTCTCTCTCTCAGATTGGACGCATTCGATCTTCAATTACGCAAACACCAAATGCATTCTAGTTGTTAGGACCTTCCTTTAAACAGGGACGCCCGTTTAATCGATAACCACTCACACCCCCGCCCCTCGGGCAAGGAACTTAAGGTAACAACGGAAGGGACCATGAAAATACCCCCCCCCCAACCAAACCGCTACCACCCTGCCCTCCAATCAGTGACATTTCCCAGTGTGATTGTGATTCATCCGGCGCCCCCAAAGTTGCCACTACGACCGCGGTGCCTTATGATCAGAAGAGGTTCCACGACCGAGAAGTTGACGCCAATAAGAGGTTCCGTAAAAACAAATTTGCTTGTTAGTGGAGCGATTGTCGCCGGCCCTCCCTGCGCTGTAGCGAGGGGGTTTGATCAACCCGTCTGTTGCCCCCTCCTCCCCCATATTTGTCCCCCCCCCCTCTTCCTCCCCGTCTGGAGCAGTTGAACTTTGTGTGTTGAACCGGCAATCTATTTCAACGCGAGCCTGCTTCAATTTATGACCGGCTGACGGGAACACGGTGGGCAAGATCATATTGCATTCAGGGCGAACTGATTTCACAATACACCAGCGATTTCTGGGATGACAGCCTCAGACTTTTGTTTTGTTTGTTTGGTTTGAATTCATTGACAGTCTTGTTTTGTTAAAGATCAGATCAAAAGAACCCCAAAATAAAAAATTATATATAATAACTCAAAGCCCCCTCTAGCGAGGTTACGTTGGTAACAAAGAAACTAACACAGCACTAAGTCACTAAGCGTCCCTGCAACTGTAACCTAGCAGGCAGTGCCAGCAGGTAGTGCTAGCAGGCAGTGCTAGCAGGTAGTGGCTTCTGAACCAACATTGACAACGTCAAACATACAGAACGTATGGAAAAAGAAAAGTCACATCCAGATGTGAAGTAATCTTATAAGTTGAGTAGGTAATCTTATAAATTGGGCAGGTATCTGTTATGTATACGACTTGTTGGTTTCATTCTTCCCACGTGCTGTGAACTGTTTGAACCAATTGGGTGTACGGCGCTATTCTTATGGTGTGGGTAGCTAAAAAAATAGTCTCCCTTTGACCGTGGCTAAAATTAAATCTATGGCCGGTTTCATAATTCGAATATTGTAAAAGATTGGAGAAAAAGCCAGAAGCGAGTACAATGCGTAAGGCGGTTCTAGAGACACCAGCAGAAAACGACTATTAAAAGGCCGATAGATTGAATGAGAGGGAGGCAGATCATTTAGCACGAGATACGATCGTGTGTGTTATTTTTACTACGAGACAGCGCTTTGTTTACTGTGTGTGTGTAGATTTCTTTTCACCATTGTACAACTTTTGCACATTGTATTTTATTCAACATCGTACCGGTACCAGCCAAACAATGTACTGTAAGTCAATAGTTTTAATTATATTTCTTTTGATTTTGTAATTTATTATAATTAACACATTCAACGTATTAATTGTAATCGGCCCTGGTTTCAGTATCGTATTCTTTGTTATTGTATTTATCATTATGGTATCGTCCTTTGTTGAGAACTGTGTTAGAACGAGACATACACTTAAATAAGAGGTTAATTTCTCCCTATTGATAACAGTACGTAAGAGTAACCTTTTTAGTTGGGTAGGTAATCTTATAAGTTGGGTAGGTAATCTTATCAGTTGGGTAGGTAATCTTATAAGTTGGGTAGGTAATCTTATAAGTTGGGTAGGTAATCTTATAAGTTGGGTAGGTAATCTTATAAGTTGGGTAGGCAATCTTATAAGTTGGGTAGGTAATCTTATAAGTTGGTTAGGTAACTGGTATATATTTATTTTCAGCCCCTTTAAATCGCCTTATCTCTTCAAACATTACTTTGCTGCCATTCAGCACTTCAATAAGAGAGCTCACCATTCAGCACTTCAATAAGAGAGCTCACCATTCAGCACTTCAATAAGAGAGCTAACCATTCAGCACTTCAATAAGAGAGCTCACCATTCAGCACTTCAATAAGAGAGCTCACCATTCAGCACTTCAATAAGAGAGCTCACCATTCAGCACTTCAATAAGAGAGCTCACCATTCAGCACTTCAATAAGAGAGCTCACCATTCAGCACTTCAATAAGAGAGCTCACCATTCAGCACTTCAATAAGAGACATCACCATTCAGCACTTCAATAAGAGAGCTCACCATTCAGCACTTTAATAAGAGAGCTCACCATTCAGCACTTCAATAAGAGAGCTCACCATTCAGCACTTCAATAAGAGAGCTCACCATTCAGCACTTCAATAAGAGAGCTCACCATTCAGCACTTCAATAAGAGAGATCACCATTAGAAAACCTTCAATGATTAAATAAACTATGAAACATTGTGGTTAGTTCATCCGTCCTCAGTCATATCGCATATTGACTGACATTTGACTGACATTTGACAAGACATTTGAATGACATTTGACAAGACAATTGACTGACATAATACAAGACAATTGACTGACATGTGACAAGACAATTGACTGAAATTGACAAGAAAATTGACTGACATGTGACAAGATATCATAAATAAATTTAAAATTTAGTTTAAATGATTTAATTTTATAAAAGCTCTCCTCTTATTCTCTCTCTCTCTATTATTATATCTATAAACAGATATACTTCCATTCTCCACAAAGGACCAACATCAGACATATACTAATCCGAACAGAGGACCAAAATCAACCATACCCTAAATATGTACAGAGGAAAGTCAGCCATACCCTAATTCTATCTATAAACAGAAATACTTTCATTCTCCTCAGAGGACCAAAATCAGACATATACTTATTCTGAGCAGAGGAAAATCAGCCATACCCTAATTCACCAGAGGACCAAAATCATACATACCCTAATTCCCCACAGAGGGCAAAAATCATCCATACTATAATTCTCCACATCTTCAGCCATACTACCATTCTCTGTGGAAGATCCACTTAGTCACTTCATCCAGGAACTCGGATTGGTCAGGGGCGCATAATCCAATATTGCACGCGATATTAATTAGTAAAGGATGATGATTAGCAAGGACCATAACTCTGGGAGACAATGCGAGAGGGAGGTAATTCAATCATCGGACAGCCACATTAAGGCTTGCGATCGGTTGTCCGTCCTGACCTTCTCTCTTCTTTCTCTCATGTATTCTCTCTCCCCCCCCCCCCCCCGGTTGTCTTTATGACGTTAAATAATCCACCCCCTTGTCCCCACCCTTCCATCCGACCGAATGGCTGGTTCAATTATAAACCGTACAAATTTAGTCCATATAATTGTATAAGGGAGAGCTTTGGTCGAAAGAGAGGAAGGCAAGGATAATGTCAGGAGGTAGTTAGTGGACCGTGATATTTAGAGCATCTTATATGAGTTTATGAACGATAGGGTTCAGCATTGACCACATTGACAGGGTTCAACATTGACCAAAGTGACAGGGTTCAACATTGACATGGTTCAACATTGACCAAAGTGACAGGGTTCAACATTGACCAAAGTGACAGGGTTCAACATTGACAGGGTTCAACATTGACCAAAGTGACAGGGTTCAACATTGACATGGTTCAACATTGACAGGGTTCAACATTGACCGCATCGACCGAAGAAAGATGGGAAATAGTGACGCAACCTCGGAAATGATGACGTCATCGAGGCTAAATTGTATGAATGGCTACACGGATCCAAGAGTAAAACATTAGGCACGCCAAGAGTAGATCATTAGGCACGCCAAGAGTAGATCATTAGGCACGCCAAGAGTAAAACATTAGGCACGCCAAGAGTAGATCATTAGGCACGCCAAGAGTAGATCATTAGGCACGCCAAGAGTAAAACATTAGGCACGCCAAGAGTAGATCATTATGCACGCCAAGAGTAGATCATTAGGCACGCCAAGAGTAGATCATTAGGCACGCCAAGAGTATATCATTAGGCACGCCAAGAGTAGATCATTAGGCACGCCAAGAGTAGATCATTAGGCACGCCAAGAGTAGATCATTAGGCACGCCAAGAGTAGAACATTAGGCACGCCAAGAGTAGAGCATTAGGCACGCCAAGAGTAGATCATTAGGCACGCCAAGAGTAGATCATTAGGCACGCCAAGAGTAGATCATTAGGCACGCCAAGAGTAGATCATTAGGCACGCTAAATGTAGATCATTAGGCACGCCAAGAGTAGAACATTAGGCACGCCAAGAGTAGATCATTAGGCATGACTATAGTAGATCATTAGGCACGCTAAGAGTAGATCATTAGGCACGCTAAGAGTAGATCATTAGGCACGCCAAGAGTAGATCATTAGGCACGCTAAGAGTAGATCATTAGGCACGCCAAGAGTAGATCATTAGGCACGCTAAGAGTAGATCATTAGGCACGCCAAGAGTAGATCATTAGGCATGACTAGAGTAGATCATTAGGCACGCTAAGAGTAGATCATTAGGCACGCCAAGAGTAGATCATTAGGCATGACTAGAGTAGATCATTAGGCATGACTATAGTAGATCATTAGGCATGACTAGAGTAGATCATTAGGCATGACTAGAGTAGGAGTAGATCATTAGGCATGACTAGAGTAGAGCATTAGGCATGACTAGAGTAGATCATTAGGCATGACTAGAGTAGATCATTAGGCATGACTAGAGTAGATCATTAGGCATGACTAGAGTAGATCATTAGGCACGCCAAGAGTAGATCATTAGGCATGAGAATTGGGGATTTATGTGGATCTAAACAACATAAAGTCCACACTCTGTTCTGGGCATTGTTCGGAAACTGGACGCCGTATCTGCATGCTGCCATCACATCGTGTCTGCCCCCGGTGTTAATCCACGGTAAGTCATCCGGACGCTATAACTCCTGCAATCCTGTCTGCACTGGTGTTAATCTCATGTAGGCCAGCTGGACGCTGTAATCCTTGCCGTCCAGTCTGCTCGTACACATGTAAATAAACAATATCTACACAAGCAAGTACTCATTAACAATGTCTAGAATGAAACGGATTCGGGGATAATCATAACCAGTTGGGTTCAGGTCTAACAATAACCAGGTTGGGTTGTAAACTGCGGGCTAACCATAACCAAGTTGGGTAGTAAACTACGGGCTAACCATAACCAGGTTGGGTTGTAAACTACGGGCTAACCATAACCAGGTTGGATTGTACACTACGGGCTAACCATAACCAGGTTGGATTGTAAACTACGGGCTAACCATAACCACGTGGGGTTGTGAATTACGGGTTCAACCGTAACCAGGTTGGGTTGTAAACCATGTCCTCATTTGTTTTCCAAAGAAATGACATGTCGGAAAAGATGGCGATTCCTTGAGTCATTGTTTCAACAACAAAAATAGATTTCATTGTTGACATCAGTCCTTCTCCCCGACCCCATGATAGATTTGACATCAGTCCTACTCCCCGACCCGATGATAGATTTGACATCAGTCCTTCTCCCCGACCCCATGATAGATTTGACATCAGTCCTTCTCCCCGACCCCATGATAGATTTGACATCAGTCCTTCTCCCCGACCCCATGATAGATTTGACATCAGTCCCTCCACGACCCCATGATAGATTTGACATCAGTCCTACTCCCCGACCCCATGATTTGGCATCAGTCCTTCTCCCCGACCCATGTTAGATTTGACATCAGTCCTACTCCCCGATCTATGTTAAGTTTGGCGCCCTAGGTGGCATGCCCTTTCGTGCAACAATAAAGCCGTTAACGTACTCAAAAACGCATGCTGCCATTTCCTCAAGATACACCGGACTTAACAACGACCTGGCCTTAGGGCTTTTAGATAACTTTATGGGCTCTTATAAAATTGTAACAATTGGTCAATTCGTGTTGGCTACATTCATTAGAATGCATAGTCGAGCAGTGATCGCAGTAGAATTAACTTTGCATTCATGATCGTCATGGACATATAAAGCAAAGGTTTCCACTAGATGAGCTTGCTTACAAAAATAATAATTATAAAATACAAGCACTGACCACAAACAACAATGACTCATATGTGCCAATGATAAACTCGGACTTACCGTCAAACAGCCCATAAGACTGTCCTCAAACTGCAGCTGAAAGGCTCTTTGGTCGGAACACCACTCGAGAAGTTCCCTGGCCGCGCTCTGGAACCCACTGGGATTGCTTAGATGCTGCCGATGAAAATAAGGTCAAGAGAAGTCACGTGATATGCTAAGCCTGATGGCGGATAACACTGCATCGCTAGCAATACAAACTTTAGTTACCAATTTGTTTTGTCTGCCTCAAATGTGACAGTAAAATCAGGATTATAGGATTATAGAGGATTATTCTTAAATAGCCGGTTACATAACACCAGAGAGTTACATAAAAAATATTGAGCGGACTCGATGTTTGTACATAACAAATGCATTGCCAAAAATTGAGCGGACTAGATGTTTATACATAATAAATGCACAGACAAAAATTGAGCGGACTGGATGTTTGTACATAACAAATCCACTGCCAAAAATTGAGCGGACTCGCTGGTCAATTTTAGAGCTCCTTAATTCACAGAACATTTTTAATTTGGACACGACAGATTTGAATCACCGTGTTACAGTTTTTGTTCCAGGGTTTGGGGCAATATTTGTGTTGACAGGGGTTTTAGGCAATGTTTGTGTTGACAGCAGCGTGGTGTTAAAGGTTTGATGGTTGGCCGCGTGGTGTTAAAGGTTTGATGGTGGGCCGCGTGGTGTTAAAGGTTTGATGGTGGGCCGCGTGGTGTTAAAGGTTTGATGGTGGGCCGCGTGGTGTTAAAGGTTTGATGGTGGGCCGCGTGGTATGCATTTCTTAGACGCTTATAGCGACACACAATACACTGAATTCGTGTTGAATCAATCTAATTACGGTGAGATTTTTGTAGATGCGAACAGTTTCCCCACAATCTAGAAAAAGTAAAAGCTGAAATGAGTAGTATAGAGCAGCGCTTCTCAAACTTTTAATTCTGGCGGACCAGTGGACACGTTTTGAAATTGCATTAGGGACCGGTGCCAGAGTTATCAATTACATTTTCATTTTATGCGACCATAAATATATTCATGTTGTGCGGACCGGCAATGCAAGGCTCGCCGACCGGCGCCAATTTGAGAAACACTGGTACAGAAGTCAACTTTTATACAGCGATCTGAGACTTGTACTTTGATTCATTGATGTTTATACGGGTGTAAGGTGAGCTAAATAAAATAACTACACAACAGATACATGTTTGCATATTACAACTTTGGATTTGGCACTTAGGACAACCTTGCTCTCAATAGATGATTTGGAAACATTTGGCACTTAGGACAACCTTACTCTCAATAGATGATTTGGAAACATTTGGCACTTAGGACAACCTTGCTCTCAATAGATGATTTGGAAACATTTGGCACTTAGGACAACCTTGCTCTCAATAGATGATTTGGAAACATTTGGCACTTAGGACAACCTTGCTCTCAATAGACCATTTGGAAACGGGACATCTTTTAGTGATGCATAAACTTTTGTTCATTCCATGTCTTTGACTTTCTCTCTGATAATGTTGTCTGTGTTCTTGCAAGTCTATTCATTCCATGTCTTTGACTTTCTCTCTGATAATGTTGTCTATGTTCTTGCATCTGGTTTGTAGTTTGACTTTAAGTACAGTGCTTGCACATAACGTGCTACTTTTTTTAGCAGTTATACCGTGAACTCACTGGACTTTTTGGCTTGGCCAGATTATTGAGAGAATTAAGGATCTGATTTGACACTACTCACAACAGCTCGCCCAACAATGGCCGTCGCCATGCGTTAACTTCCCATCTCTTCTAACGTTACTTAACATAACATGCAGTCGAGTAACGAACTTTAAAAGAATTCCAACAAGTATTACCCCACCCCCGGTACGCCAACGCATACTTTTTGTTTTCAAGCCCCTGAACTGGTTACGAGAAATTTCATCAGAGTTTCGTCAAATTACTTCTTGAATGCAAACTACTATATTGTAAAACAAAATAATGCGTTCAAAAAGAAATTTGGCGCAAAATTTTTACGCGTAAACTAAAAAAAAGATTCGACCAAATTTCCGTTCGAACAAATTTCCGTTCGAACAAATTTCCGTCGATCAATTTTCCGTCGACGAAATTTCTTTCGATCACATTTCCGGATACGCCCTGAATTATATCAATATACTAATGCCAACACCACCACCACCCCCCCCCCCCCCCCGTACCGCAGCTTTACTACATATAATTTAAATTGAGACTATTTCCGCAAAACAAGAAGGGGAAAAAAGAAAAGTTTACGCAACAAAAGCGCGTAGCGCGGTAATCGGGAATTGTATTGAGGAAACGCGTTATTGACAAGGGTTGTTAAATTATTACATGGAAAACTATGTATTTTGAAAATTCATTGTAAATGGACTACGAAAATTGACACCCAGTTCAGCTGAACATTAATCAAAGTATTGTATCTAAGTTTACAATGTCACTTAATCTTCAAGGTTTTTACAGATGAGCGTTCGAACTTCAACGAAAAACATGAACTGGGGCCTAGGAAGGTCCCGCGGCCCTCATTAAGCGATTCAGCGGGCCGTAAGTGACCCGCGGGCTGCAGGTTGCCCACTCCATGTTTGAGCTGATTGATAAATGATCCCGCACTAATGATGATATCATGCACTAATGGTGATATTATGCACTCTACCTCAAGACTTTCGCTCTAATTTTCCAAATCGTGGATCCTTTTGTTGTTTAGGAAGAGTTTTGTTGATTGTTGATGTTGAAATTAGTTTGTATTGATGACGTCCGTCAGCTCTTTGAATTATATTGTCTGCATACAAAACCAACCTCACTCAGTTGAAACAGGGATTTCAGTTGTTTCAATTGTTGTTTTAGTTGTTGTTGTTGTTGTTTTAGTTGGTGCTGTTTCAGTTGGTGCTGTTTCAGTTGTTGTTGTTTCAGTTGTTGTTGTTTCAGTTGGTGCTGTTTCAGTTGTTGTTGTTTCAGTTGTTGTAGTTTCAGTTGGTGCTGTTTCAGTTGTTGTTGTTTCAGTTGGTGCTGTTTCAGTTGGTGTTGTTTCAGTTGTTGTTTCAGTTGGTGCTGTTTCAGTTGTTGTTGTTTCAGTTGGTGCTGTTTCAGTTGGTGCTGTTTTAGTTGATGTTGTTTTAGTTGATGTTGTTTTAGTTGTTGTTGTTTCAGTTGTTGTTTCAGTTGTTGTTTCAGTTGTTGTTTCAGTTGTTGTTTCAGTTGTTGTTTCAGTTGTTTTTTAAAACCATCTCGTAATTTTTTTTATAAAAAACAAACGCATAAAATACCGCGGTAATAATGTTTAAAACAACGACAGCAATCGTCATTACAGAAAGGGGTGTGAAGGTGTTGGGTGTCAAGGTGTGGGGTGTCAAGGTGTGGGGTGTCAAGGTGTGGGGTGTCAAGGTGTGGGGTGTCAAGGCGTGGGGTGTCAAGGCGTGGGTGAGGGGGTGGTTGGTTGGCGCCCCTTTTTATATAAAACTAAAATTCGTAATTTTATTATAATTTATTTTTAATTCTCATTATTTTGATAATGGTCCATAACAATTGTTCCAACCAACATGATTCTTCTCATAACCCCAAACAATTCCCGAATCCAACATTCCTAAACCAAGTCAAGGCGTTTCTTGTTGGTTTATGAAGCCAATGATTGGAGGAATAATTCGCCCCACTCACACCCACCGCAGTAAAAGCACCCGCGTTAAGGGG
Organism: Omphiscola glabra; assembly: GCA_964017045.1. NCBI lineage: Eukaryota > Metazoa > Mollusca > Gastropoda > Lymnaeidae > Omphiscola > Omphiscola glabra. The sequence goes on along the minus strand of OZ024795.1, from coordinate 48,240,844 downwards.
CCACCGCGCCTCCCTCAAGTCATATAAGCCCCCCAATTGTCCTAATTCATGCGCGTGTACCCTCCCAGGTCCTCCCTTGGGTTTGTTCTTACTCACCAGAATGAAATGGAACGAAAAGAAGAGAATAAGATAAAAAAGAGAGGGGGGACATTGTGTGTGTGTGTTACGGAAGGGTAGAAAATGATGAAGAATCAAAAACAACACCCCCCCCCCACCCACCAAAAATACAACTACCCCCCCCCCCCCCCAATCATTGAAACGCCAAACGCCAGTGTTTCTATTAATTAGCCTATCGACGTCAACATATTATTACCGGACATCCACTGGCTACACCAATTAATACGACAGCATTTTACAGGGGCGGAATGTGGAGACTGGGGAGGGGGGGGGGGCACAGGTGGACAAAAGTTATTCTGTGTCACCGTGTCACTTTTATTTTTCAAAAAAAAAAGGTATATGAGACACTTGACACGAGAAGTGAGTGTATGAGACACTTGACACGAGAAGTGAGTATGTGAGACACTTGACACGAGAAGTGAGTATATGAGACACTTGACACGAGAAGTTATATGAGACACTTGACACGAGAAGTTATATGAGACACTTGACACGAGAAGTGAGTATATGAGACACTTGACGTGAGTATATGAGACACTTGACACGAGAAGTTATATGAGACACTTGACACGAGAAGTGAGTATATGAGACACTTGACGTGAGTATATGAGACACTTGACACGAGAAGTTATATGAGACACTTGACACGAGAAGTGAGTATATGAGACACTTGACGTGAGTATATGAGACACTTGACACGAGAAGTGAGTATGTGAGACACTTGACACGAGAAGTGAGTGTATGAGACACTTGACACGAGAAGTGAGTATATGAGACACTTGACGTGAGTATATGAGACACTTGACACGAGAAGTGAGTATATGAGACACTTGACGTGAGTATATGAGACACTTGACACGAGAAGTGAGTATATGAGACACTTGACGTGAGTATATGAGACACTTGACACGAGAAGTGAGTATATGAGACACTTGACACGAGAAGTGAGTATATGAGACACTTGACGTGAGTATATGAGACACTTGACACGAGAAGTGAGTATATGAGACACTTGACGTGAGTATATGAGACACTTGACACGAGAAGTTATATGAGACACTTGACACGAGAAGTGAGTATATGAGACACTTGACACGAGAAGTTATATGAGACACTTGACACGAGAAGTGAGTATATGAGACACTTGACACGAGAAGTTATATGAGACACTTGACACGAGAAGTGAGTATATGAGACACTTGACACGAGAAGTTATATGAGACACTTGACACGAGAAGCGAGTATATGAGACACTTGACACGAGAAGTTATATGAGACACTTGACACGAGAAGCGAGTATATGAGACACTTGACACGAGAAGTTATATGAGACACTTGACACGAGAAGTGAGTATATGAGACACTTGACACGAGAAGTGAGTATATGAGACACTTGACACGAGAAGTGAGTATATGAGACACTTGACACGAGAAGTGAGTATATGAGACACTTGACACGAGAAGTGAGTATGTGAGACACTTGACACGAGAAGTGAGTATATGAGACACTTGACACGAGAAGTGAGTATATGAGACACTTGACACGAGAAGTGAGTATATGAGACACTTGACACGAGAAGTTATATGAGACACTTGACACGAGAAGCGAGTATATGAGACACTTGACACGAGAAGTTATATGAGACACTTGACACGAGAAGCGAGTATATGAGACACTTGACACGAGAAGTTATATGAGACACTTGACACGAGAAGTGAGTATATGAGACACTTGACACGAGAAGTGAGTATATGAGACACTTGACACGAGAAGTGAGTATATGAGACACTTGACACGAGAAGTGAGTATATGAGACACTTGACACGAGAAGTGAGTATATGAGACACTTGACACGAGAAGTGAGTATATGAGACACTTGACACGAGAAGTGAGTATATGAGACACTTGACACGAGAAGTGAGTATATGAGACACTTGACACGAGAAGTGAGTATATGAGACACTTGACACGAGAAGTGAGTATGTGTCAGGTATCTTCCCCCTCCCCCCTCATTTGATCCACTTTTGGAGTTAGAGGAACGTTTTGTAAGACTTGGGGAGGGGGGAGTAGGGGGTATTTGAAAATCATAAGGTGCATAACAGATAGAGTGAAGTAGCCTGACATAGCAGCATGCGATGTGATCTCTAAATACAAAGTATGGGTGACGGAAAGGAGGGGGGTATTTCATGGGGTAATTGAATGGTACTTTGTAAAGAGGACAAATACGGTACCAGCAGTGGCGTAGCTAGCCCGGGGCGGGACAAGCTTTTCGCCACCCACACTCACGAAAAAACTCTGCAATCCTATTTGGTATCGTCCTGTTTGGTATCGTCCTGTTTGGTATCGTCCTGTTTGGTATCGTCCTGTTTGGTATCGTCCTGTTTGAGGTTTCAAGTAAATTGAGAAATGTATTTCCCCCCACATTTATTTGGCTAAATATGTCTGGAGTTTGGCGAATATACTTGTTACATATGTTACCTGGTTATGGGGCAACGCCAAGCTAATACTCAATTTATTTCATGTACATGGATATCAACGTTAAACTTTCAAAACAATAATGAAAAATATGTCAACATTGAGTTATATTTTTATGTATATACGCCCCCTTAACAGCGACGCCCTGGGACATGGCCTGCATTCACTTCTAACAAGATATCCCTTCGAAGTTGTTTTTTACAACTCTAGATCTGCTTGACTGTCGGTGGTCACGTGTTCAATGACATCATCCTAATTGACCTGGGCGGTGTTAAATAGACAACACTCCCACCACCTTACACGCCTGACGAACTGGACAATCACGGCGGCATCGGGTCCATTGTACCAGACACCAGTTTTATGTCATCAGACATCAGTTTTATGCCACCAGACATCAGTTTTATGCCACCAGACATTAGTGTTATGCCATTAGACATCAGTTTTATTCCATCAGACATCAGTTTTATTCCATCAGATATAAGTTGTATGCCACCAGACATCAGTTTTATGCCACCAGACATCAGTTTTATGCCACCAGACATTAGTGTTATGCCATCAGACATCAGTTTTATTCCATCAGACATCAGTTTTATTCCATCAGACATCAGTTTTATTCCATCAGAAATCAATTTTATTCCATCAGACATCAATTGTATGCCATCAGACATCAGTTGTATGCCATCAGACATCATTTTTATGCCATCAGACATCAGTTTTATGCCATCAGACATTAGTGTCATGCCATCAGACATCAGTTGGATCGCACCGTTGTAGCACGTCACAGACTTGGAAACACTGACTTGAAGCCAGCTCGCGGGGAGGTTAGCCGTAATGCCGTAGTTGTCCGTTGCGTGACCGTGAGTGTTGACCCCCTTTGGCACTCCGCCCTAATGCTACCTCCTTTAAGCCTCTCTGTTTACTAGGCGGTACTCAACACCAGGTCAATAAAAAGACACCAACGTGTAAACACCCGTGTATGAGAGGGCGCTGTTGTCGGCTGACACAATCTGAGAGGGCGTGTTGTCGGCTTACACAATATGAGAGGGCGCTGTTGTCAGCTCACACAATCTGAGAGGGCGCTGTAGTCGGCTGACACAATCTGAGGGGGGGGGGGGCGCTGTTGTCGGCTGACACAATCTGAGGGGGGCGCTGTTGTCGGCTGAAACAATTTGAGGGGGGCGCTGTTGTCGGCGAAGTGACTAAAATAATGATCATCCTGTGATTTTAACTACTGGTACAAGACTCCGTCTACGCCCCGTTGATACTAGTTTTATTTATGAAAGGAAAAGTTCAAGTTTGTGGTTAAAAGTCATCTCATCATTCCAATGTTAAATGATAATAACAAAGCCAATCGGAATTTTTAGCTTCGATCGAGACTACGACTAAAATAAAATTCCACTTTGACTCCACAACTCCACAACCACAGTGCCGTAGCAAGAGAGTGCCGTCACTACGACAGCAGCCAGAACCGAAACGCCAGGACAGTCGTGCGTGAGTGACAGAGAGAGAGAGAGAGAATGAGAGAGAGAAGCAAACAAAATAGCTCTAATCAATATTATTGAGAGGGTCCCGGTGGGGCTTAGCACTCATCGCTTGACTCCAAACTTTGCGTCCACCAACAGAAAGTCGTCTCGGGGTGGTGGGAGGAAATCACTGCTACACGCGAGGGTTTCCTCCTAGCCGATCTGTCATGTTTGAGAAACCAGATCCGACTAAATTACGCGCTACATTGTCGACTTGGAGAGTAAGAGCGGAGGAAAAGATGACATGAGGGGCAGCAGGAAAAGGAAGATGTGAAGGGGGCTATCTGCCCCTGGAGGCTCTTTTTTTTTCTTCTTATTTTGAAGTCAACGTGTTTGCCCAATTGCATTTTTTTTGTTTCATGGAAGGTTGTGTGTGTGTGGGGGGGGGGGGGGGGGCAGAAACCCTAGCCACGCCACTACATGTCAAGCATAGAACAAGTTCAAATAATAAAACATTATCAGTTAGTCTTTCTGGTAAATATTTTTTTGAGTTTTAAAAAGGGGCACAACCTGACAAGTGTGTACAAGGTCCCGTTTTTTTAAATCAAAGTATATTTTTCAAAAAATATTTTTAAAACTATTTAAACACAATGTTTGACAACTACAACAACACACGCCCATAAGCTTTTTAAAATATATTCATTCTTAATTAACAAGTAAACTCCGGGCTTAAAGTTTAAAAAAAAATGTGTTTTAAGTTTTCATATTTTAGTAATTCCTCAAGCATTTAAGGTAATAAATCGCTATTAAAAATACTTTTTTAAAAACTAACAAATTACCCATAAAGGATTGTCATCACGCAGTATTTACATCAATCTATTTTAGTCATAAAAACTACGAAAAGAATGAAGAAAAAATCCGCCTTCCAGATCAACTTGGTCTTCTATTTATGACAGATCGATGACTGGCGGACGGCAACAGTCGGCAAACCTACACACTCCCTCGGCAGGCCTTGTTTGAGTTGCAATTTTATTTGAGTTAATGAAGTGGCGAGTTTCTGATGCCCGGGGTGGCAGCGCCCCGACATGAGGCTGTCCCCTAATCGGCGTGCTGCATTGATTGAACACTTTCATTAAGCTGCTCCGATGGACAAGATGTGAGGGTCCCCCCACCCCTACCTTACTGCCGACCCCCACCTTTTTTTTTCATAAGCTCTTGAATATGAAATTGGCCTTTGAAAGCAAAGGGGGCGATACTGTCGAAAGAGGGGAAGTAATTATTTGTTGTTAACAGCCGCTTTATAAAGTGGTGTCATTTTTAAATTAGTTGTCAAACATTTGTCAGGGTGTTTCATGGGGGTGGGGGTGAAGGGGTGGGTGTGGGGGAGGGGGTGATTGGGGGTTAACGCTGTGACGAGTAATAATAGAAAGTCAGAAAAGGTGTTTAGTAGACAATGTGTTAAAAAAGGTCTTGATTGTAACACGTGTGCAATCAAAGGTCTTGATTGTAACACGTGCGCAATCAAAGGTCTTGATTGTAACTCGTGTGCAATTAAAGGTCTTGATTGTAACACGTGTGCAATCAAAGGTCTTGATTGTAACACGTGTGCAATCAAATGTCTTGATTGTAACACGTGTGCAATCAACGGTCTTGATTGTAACACGTGTGAAATCAAAGGTCTTGATTGTAACACATGTGTAATCAAAGGTCTTGAATGTAACACGTGTGTAATCAAAGGTCTTGACTATAACACGTGTGTAATCAAAGGTCTTGATTGTAACACATGTGTAATTAAAGGTCTTGACTGTAACACGTGTGTAATCAAAGGTCTTGACTGTAACACGTGTGTAATCAAAGGTCTTGATTGTAACACGTGTGCAATCAAAGGTCTTGATTGTAACACGTGTGCAATCAACGGTCTTGATTGTAACACGTGTGCAATCAAAGGTCTTGATTGTAACACATGTGTAATCAAAGGTCTTGAATGTAACACGTGTGTAATCAAAGGTCTTGACTATAACTCGTGTGTAATCAAAGGTCTTGATTGTAACACGTGTGTAATTAAAGGTCTTGACTGTAACACGTGTGTAATCAAAGGTCTTGACTGTAACACGTGTGTAATCAAAGGTCTTGATTGTAACACGTGTGTAATCAAAAGTCTTGACTGTAACACGTGTGTAATTAAAGGTCTTGACTGTAACACGTGTGTAATCAAAGGTCTTGACTGAAACACGTGTGTAATCAAATGTCTTGATTGTAACACGTGTTAAATCAAAGGTCTTGACTGTAACACGTGTGTAATCAAAGGTCTTATATGATGAAAAGGGCGTGAAATAATTGTTCAGAATACTTCCAGCGGTCAACTCACAAAATATGCACACAACATGCACACAATATGTACATAATATTCACACACTATGTACACAATATTCAAACAATATGTACACAATATACACACACTATGTACACAATATGCACACATTATTCATTGCTGTCTTGATCAATAGGCACAATTATATTGAACAGAAATGTACACTAACAAACAAAATGCGAACTATGATTAAAGTAACCGTTGTACGACTTTTCCCTGCACACTCAAAACCAAAAACATGAGCATCCCTTAGAGTACTTTTACTGTCACAAAGTGCTTCACATGTGTTTCGTGGAAATGTGACCTGTGAGATTGCGTACCGTAGATGCAACTCTTGTTATATAGGCGAAACTGGAAGAAGATTATCGGCTAGGTTCATTGAACATCTTCATAATATTGAGCAGGGTACACTTTCCCAGGGCTCATAACCATTCCATCGGAGATAAACCCAAAGGGAATTTAGATGCTTCCATCACGGCAATGATTTCCTGTACCAACACAGCAGAGAGAGGTAGAAGGGAAAACAAATTAATTCAGCTGTTTGGCACAATATAACCATAGGGAATTTATCAAATACTATCCTACCAGTGATCCTCAATTTTCCTGTATATTTCTTTTTTCTTATTTTTTTATACATATATCTAAAATATTTTTGTCCGTTTAAAATAATATTTTCACAGCATTGATACATGTTTATTTGTTTAATTCTTGTATCGCGGTTTGGAAAATCCAACTTCTGGCAAAAAACATTAATAGTGAACACTTAGGTTTTTGAACTAGTTCCCATTTCTTGTTGTTTCTCAATGTGTCCCTTCTGCTGAGGAAGGCTCTTAGTCGAAACGTTCTTCTTTTATTGTCCTGACTTTATATTTTTAGTTTCCATATACCTTGCTCCACTATTTCTTAAGCCTGAAGACGCGAGAACCACTGGTTCGTCCCAGCTGTTTCATCAATGTAAGGGAGATTAGAGATGTAGGTGTTTTTACAACTTAGGCCCGCGATAATAGGTCATAATCTAGCACACACACAAAAAAAACGAGAACTCCCTATACAAAAAGATGACGAAGAAAAGGAGAGAAACAAATCTCCTAAAATTTCCTAAACTGTCACATGTGTCTCAAAGATGTTTGAAATGTGAAATCAACATACCAGGGGCGTAGGAAGGGTGGTGTCTTTTTTTCCCCTTTATATTGAGGGGCGGCATTTTCGACCAACAGCAACATTTGTTTCGTAAAAGTGGGGACAGGGGGGAGGGGGCGCAAAAAAAAACAACTTGACCGACTCCGAGCAGCTAAAATCTTGCCTCGTCCCGAATGACACAACCGTTGCTACTCTACTGTAAACATTTTTGGCATGTTTGTTGACACCAACCATCAATTCTTTGGACCGAATCTCATTTCATGACTACCCATCCTCAAAGTAAACCACTTGATGGGTCATGACCCCCCTTACTCCCCCCCCCCTATCATCCTTATCAAAATAGCAAATATATATATATATATATATATTTAAAAACTATAGCGTTGAAAAGCTATTCACAACACGAGGTGTCTTAGATCTATTCACAACACAAGGTGTCTTAGATCTATACACAACACGAGGTGTCTTAGATCTATTCACAACACAAGGTGTCTTAGATCTATTCACAACACGAGGTGTCTTAGATCTATTCACAACACAAGGTGTCTTAGATCTATTCACAACACAAGGTGTCTTAGATCTATTCACAACACAGGGTGTCTTAGATCTATTCACAACACAAGGTGTCTTAGATCTATTCACAACACAGGGTGTCTTAGATCTATTCACAACACAAGGTGTCTTAGATCTATTCACAACACGAGGTGTCTTAGATCTATTCACAATACAGGGTATCTTAGATCTATTCACAACACGAGGTGTCTTAGATCTATTCACAACACAAGGTGTCTTAGATCTATTCACAACACAGGGTGTCTTAGATCTATTCACAACACGAGGTGTCTTAGATCTATTCACAACACAAGGTGTCTTAGATCTATTCACAACACAAGGTGTCTTAGATCTATTCACAACACAGGGTGTCTTAGATCTATTCACAACACAAGGTGTCTTAGATCTATTCACAACACGAGGTGTCTTAGATCTATTCACAACACAGGGTGTCTTAGATCTATTCACAACCCAGGGTGTCTTAGGCAGAATAAACGTTGCACCAGTGAAAAATGATCTGACTTAATTACCTTATTACCTAGCATTATGGACATCGATCGATTGATCCGAGTCTATCACCCTGACAAACCTGTTTAACTACAGCTATCAGCTCAATCTTTCATCTCACGCCCAGTGGTTTAATCAATGGTTGGCTCATTAACGACAGGCTGGTGACCTGCGTGCAGCTCGGGGTGGGGGGGGGGGGGGATTGGCTTCGATGGGCCTGGTGGTCGTTACAATAAAAATGGTATCTTTTACGACGGAGATGGTGGTCTGTGCGACTGGGATGGTGGCTAGTAGTCTTATGTCTGATACAATGGAGCTCGTGACTGGTGCGATGCTGATCAGTACAAGTAGACTTTTGGTCTTTAGGTCAGTGAGATGAGGGAGTTGACAGGTGTGATGCATCTGGTGGTTGATGCACCAGGTTCATTTGAAGACATGTCTTAAAACATAAAACGGTGAGCGACACGCCCATCACGCCATTGACGGTTTCTTTGTAGGAAATAATATTTTTTTCAAGTTTCAGATTCAAACAGTGATTTATTTTAATTATTTAAAAAAAATGATAATAAAATTTAAAAAATACCGTTCCATAACAGAAATATAACGAGGTGACAGATGGGCGTGATGATATGAAGGCACTGACAACTAAGTCTAGGGACAACCAAGTCTAGGGACAACCAAGTCTAGGGACAACCAAGTCTAGGGACAACTAAGTCTAGGGACGACCAGGTCTAGGGACGACCAGGTCTAGGGACGACTAAGTCTAGGGACGACTAAGCCTAGGGACGACTAAGTCTAGGGACAACTAAGTCTAGGGACAACTAAGTCTAGGGACGACTAAGTCTAGGGACGACTAAGTCTAGGGACGACTAAGTCTAGGGACGACTAAGTCTAGGGACAACCAAGTCTAGGGACGACCAGGTCTAGGGACGGCTAAGTCTAGGGACGGCTAAGTCTAGGGACAACTAAGTCTAGGGACAACTAAGTCTAGGGACAACTAAGTCTAGGGACGACTAAGTCTAGGGACGACTAAGTCTAGGGACGACTAAGTCTAGGGACGACTAAGTCTAGGGACAACTAAGTCTAGGGACAAATAAGTCTAGGGACGACTAAGTCTAGGGACAACTAAGTCTAAGGACAACTAAGTCATGGACAACCAAGTCTAGGGACAACTAAGTCTAGGGACGACTAAATCTAGGGACAACTAAGTCTAGGGACAACTAAGTCTAGGGACAACTAAGTCTAAGGACAATTAAGTCTAGGGACAACTAAGTCTAGAGACATCAGTATATGATCATAAGGGACACCATTGGAATGGCAAGCGAGCAATATGAACGAATGTAGTTGATTGGATTTAAGAAGAATCCGAGAATTAATTACAGGGCTAAACATTTTCAAGATAAAACGTTTGTCTGCGGACTGACGGGTCTAAATGCAATAACCTCAAATTTCGCCAAGGTTGAACTCTATAATCACTTTCTGTTTTGTTATTTTCAAAGTAAAAGTCTCAAACCTCTTATAATATTTCAAGTCAATGCTTTTCAATTCTAATTACCTGGCGTAGAGAGTAGAGAGGTCAAAATTGACGGACTTCAGATCGGAATGAATTAAAAGAAGTTAGAGATTATTGCAAGAGACCGGATGGCACGTGCGGATTTTCTAATGGCCTACGCTCCAATGGGAGTTGAGAGAAGCAAGTGATAATAACAATTTATAATACAAGGATATTTATGACACCTTTCAAATCAGTGCTCGCAAATTATTGGCTATTAACGTTACATTCTAAAATGATGAACATTTGTGTTCACCTTGTTATGACTCCATTCGGTCAACTCGGCCACGTGACTCACCTGCTTGATACACTGCAGCCTATCGTTAGTCTGCTGTATATGTTTTTCCATGTCAGGCCGGGGCTAACGTGCCATTGGCTGGCGGTGGTCACATGGCGGCGCATCCGATTGGTTTAAGTCATAGAATGATGACGTCAAAGCTGGGCCTTCTAGCATCCGAGTGGTTTACTTTTCGAAATTACCTAGCGCCCCGCGGACGTCATGGTAGGTTTTGGGTTGAACTCTGCCTTCTGTATGTACCGGTAACGATGAACGCGGGAGCCATCTCTAAAAATCTGCAACAAGAAAATAATTTTTAAAAATAATATTTAAAAATCAAACACTGTTGAAGAAATGTTTGTGTTTAAAAGTTTATAAACGAATATAGAGAATTAAAACATAAATGAATGCATACTAGAGACATTAAAACACATCCCCCCCCCCCCCCCACACACACACACTAAACCAAGCTGTACCACTTTTAAATGCATAAGATTCAAATCACAAAATATTGAATACATTTTAGGACGTTAGAAAAGGAAAACACGTTCGCTAACTGCCATAATGTACAATGCAATGTATTGGCCACGTCAGCGAATGGTTTGGAATGCAATGTATTGGCCACGACAGCGAATGGTTTGGAATGCAATGTATTGGCCACGACAGCGAATGGTTTGGAATGCAATGTATTGGCCACGACAGCGAATGGTTTGGAATGCAATGTATTGGCCACGACAGCGAATGGTTTGGAATGCAATGTATTGGCCACGACAGCGAATGGTTTGGAATGCAATGTATTGGCCACGACAGCGAATGGTTTGGAATGCAATGTATTGGCCACGACAGCGAATGGTTTGGAATGCAATGTATTGGCCACGACAGCGAATGGTTTGGAATGCAATGTATTGGCCACGTCAGCGAATGGTTTGGAATGCAATGTGCACGAAATATGTTATAGAAGTTGAATGGAAATGTGGAGGGATACATACATAATAATTATGTGTTGAAACGGGGAAAAATAGGGGGGGGGGGGTAGAATAGTATAAAGCATAAAAAATGTATTTAAAAAACACTTGTCCTCAAATCAAGCCGAGAGTTTGCAAAGTTGAAATGGAAACTAATGTTTAATACGATTATATGATAACTTAGATAATCCTGAGGAATAATCCACGAATAAAAAAAAACGTTTGCGTCACAGGTTGTAAGTAGCCCCGTGCATCCATGCACACGAAGAATGCATGTATCGTTTGCACGAGCTCTGTATACTCGCACCAGAGACGAACCCCCCCCCCCCCAATCCCCTTTACCCCCATGTTACGATTATAATTATTTATTTATATTGTGGTACTCGGATTACCGTATCGAGGAGGGCGAGGCGAGGGATTAAACCACTCCATCAAGTCCTCACACGGCGACGTGCGCCCGGTGGATGTAATAGTGGAGAATGTCAGGATGCGCCCGGTGGATGTAATAGTGGAGAATGTCAAGATGCGCCCGGTGGATGCAATTGTGGAGAATGTCAAGATGCGCCCGGTGGATGCAATTGTGGAGAATGTCAAGATGCGCCCGGTGGATGCAATTGTGGAGAATGTCAAGATGCGCCCGGTGGATGCAATTGTGGAGAATGTCAGGATGCGCCCGGTGGATGTAATAGTGGAGAATGTCAGGATTAAGTTCAGACGTTAACGCTTTCAAATCAATTTCAGTTTTTGTTTCCCGTAAACAAAAAAAACAACAACAAAAAAACAAGACAAGAAAACAAGACAAAAAAACAAGACAAAAAAACAAGACAAAAAAAACAAGACAAAAAAACAAGACAAAAAAAAAGACAAAAAAACAAGACAAAAAAAAACAAGACAAAAAAAACAAGACAAAAAAAAAAGACAAAAAAAACCAAGACAAAAAAACAAGACAAAAAAACAAGACAAAAAAACAAGACAAAAAAAAACAAGACAAAAAAAAAACAAGACAAAAAAACAAGACAAAAAACCAAGACAAAAAAACAAGACAAAAAAAAAACAAGACAAAAAAACAAGACAAAAAACAAGACAAAAAAACAAGACAAAAAAACAAGACAAAAAAACAAGACAAAAAAAACAAGACAAAAAAAACAAGACAAAAAACAAGACAAAAAAAACAAGACAAAAAAACAAGACAAAAAAACAAGAGAAAAAAACAAGAGAAAAAAACAAGACAAAAAAACAAGACAAAAAAACCAAGACAAAAAAACAAGACAAAAAAAACAAGACAAAAAAACCAAGACAAAAAAACAAGACAAAAAAAACAAGAGAAAAAAACAAGACAAAAAAAACAAGACAAAAAAACAAGACAAAAAAAACAAGACAAAAAAAACAAGACAAAAAAACAAGAGAAAAAAACAAGACAAAAAAAACAAGACAAAAAAACAAGACAAAAAAACAAGAGAAAAAAACAAGACAAAAAAAACAAGACAAAAAAACAAGACAAAAAAAAACAAGACAAAAAAAACAAGACAAAAAAACAAGACAAAAAAACAAGACAAAAAAACAAGACAAAAAAACAAGACAAAAAAAACAAGACAAAAAAAACAAGACAAAAAAACAAGACAAAAAAACCAAGACAAAAAAACAAGACAAAAAAAACAAGACAAAAAAAACAAGAGAAAAAAACAAGACAAAAAAACAAGAGAAAATGTCTTAGGACAAAATATTGTGAAGAAAGAAATAGCAGGGTAATGTGAAATGTATTTACAGGCAAATATTACCCCGTATTCAATTACATTTTTTATGTCTTTTAAATCAAATGTTTACTTAATGGTCAGGAATAGTAAGCATGGCTGAGCCGGGTGCTGTTATTGCACCATGTCCGTTACCGGGTATTCTCAGATAATACCCGGTGGACCGGGACCAGGTGTTATAAAAAAAATGTTCTGTTATTTTTGTTCTTGCGTATATTTCACCCAATGATGAGAAGTAAAAAGTACATGAATAGATTCAGTAGAGATCACGAGGGCTCTAAAGTTGAAGGCTTAAAAACACTAACAGCTTAATAAGATAATCCTACACCAGCGGTTCTCAACCCTGACACATAACCGACACTATCTCTGACACCTCACCAACACTATCTCTGACACCTCAACAACACTATCTCTGACACCTCACCGACACTATCTCTAACACCTCACCGACACTATCTCTGACTACTCACTGACACATCAACGACACTATCTCTGACACCTCACCGACACTGCCAATGAACCCCCCCCCACCCCCCCCCCCAATCTCCTTTATCGACACATACTCCTTCACTCTCTCTCATTTACCTTCTATCAACACCACTCTGACAGCGAGACAAACCCACGCAATCCCACTCTCTCTCTCCTCCACTCTCATCCCGCCGGTCAATGGTTAGAGTAATGATAAGCATATACACCGGTGAAGGTAAAAGGCGAAATGTTAATACCATGATTTCATATCGATTGCCACCGCCATTACCCGAGATGGCGCGCCGAGCGGCGCTAAACCGCTTCAAATCGAACGCCCCCACCAACCCTTTTGTCCCACCAACCCTTTTGTCCCACCCGCCCTCTTGTTCCCACCGCCCCATCTTCAACCTGCTGCGTCAACTGCGATATCTGCCAGTCCATTTGTTGTTTTCCCCTGTGTGAGTGAATGCGTGTGAGTGTGAGCGTGTACAGTTGATATATGCGTACTTGTTATAACAACAGGTAAAAAAAAGAACAGTTGGGGACAAAATAGAACATGTGACGTTATGACAGGTGACGTTATGACAACAAACGTTGTGACAGGTGACGTTATGACAACAAACGTTGTGACAGGTGACGTTATGACAGGTGACGTTATGACAGGTGACGTTATTACAGGTACGTTATGACAGGTGACGTTATGTCAACAAACGTTGTGACAGGTGACGTTATGACAGGTGACGTTATGGCGTCATGACAGGGGATGTTATGACAGGTGACGTTGTGACATGTGACGTTATGACAGGTAACGATATGGCGTTATGACAGGGGACGTTATGAAAGGGGACGTTATGACAGGTGACGTTATGACAACAAACGTTGTGACAGGTGACGTTATGACAGGTGACGTTATGTCAACAAACGTTGTGACAGGTGACGTTATGACAGGTGACGTTATGGCGTCATGACAGGGGATGTTATGACAGGTGACGTTATGACAGGTAACGATATGGCGTTATGACAGGGGACGTTATGAAAGGGGACGTTATGACAGGTTACGTTATGACAAGTGACGTTATGACAGGTGGTGTTATGACAGGTGACGTTATGACATGTGACGTTGTGACAGGTGACGTTATGACAGGTGACGTTGTGACAGGTGACGTTATGACAGGTAACGTTATGGCGTTATGACAGGTGACGTTGTGACATGTCACGTTATGGTCGGTGACGTTATGACAGGTGAAGTTATGACAGGTGACATTATGACAGGTGACGTTAGGACAGTCCTCGAGTGACGTCGTCATTATATCAGCCCTGGTTGTTGTGGTGGGGAAATTAGCGGGTTAAAGAGGTGGGGTGATGATCCCCTCAGCCTACAGCTCAATTTGCTGCCACATTGAGAGATCTGTTGTTTTATAAACTACCGCTACAATAGCTTAGCACAGTCCAATAGTTCGTTCAGTTAGAAGTGTCATAAAACAAAGTGCTTTTATTGAAGTGTTGTAATTGAAGACCTTAGTGCTAAAAGTACTTAAGTCACATTTTTGTCGAAATCAATCTAAGCTGCGACCTTTTCTTATCCGGTTCAGCCAAGCGTACTGCAGAAATTTAAACACATTAAAATTTGAATAAAACCCTTAATTAAACAAGACAAAATATGAAAATGATCACAAATTATAGACAAAAAGAATATTTGAATGTGATTATCTAAAAATGTGTATTTTGTGACTTAAGTACTTTTTAGCACCAAGGTCTTCAATTTAAGTGTTGTAATTTAAATGTTGTAATTTAAATGTTGTAATTTAAGTGTTGTAATTTAAATGTTGTAATTTAATAGTTTGTTTGTGAGGTTTTTAATCACGTGATTGAAGGTTAAAACATCGATTTATTGGATGTTTGGAGACTGACAGTCCCTGATGTTTTGTATAGAGCATGTGAAGATGAAGAATAATTGTTTGTCTTCTCAAAACTGACGAGTCACATACCTTGGCTCATGGGCCTCGTATACCTTGGCTCATGGGTCTCATATACCTTGGCTCATGGGTCAAATATACCTTGGCTCAAGGGACTCACATACCTTGCCTCAAGGGACGCACATACCTTGGCTCATGGGCCTCAAATACCTTGGCTCATGGGTCTCATATACCTTGGCTCACGGGCCTCGTATACCTTGGCTCATGGGTCAAATATACCTTGGCTCAAGGGACTCACATACCTTGCCTCAAGGGACGCACATACCTTGGCTCATGGGCCTCAAATACCTTGGCTCATGGGTCTCATATACCTTGGCTCACGGGCCTCATATACCTTGGCTCATGGGTCAAATATACCTTGGCTCAAGGGACTCACATACCTTGTCTCATGGGCCTCATATACCTTGGCTCATGGGCCTCATATACCTTGGCTCATGGGCCTCATATACCTTGGCTCATGGGCCTCATATACCTTGGCTCATGGGTCTCATATACCTTGGCTCATGGGTCAAATATATCTTGGCTCAAGGGACTCACATACCTTGCCTCAAGGGACTCACATACCTTGGCTAATGAGTCTTACATACCTTGGCTCATGGGCATCATATACCTTTGCTCATGGACCTCATATACCTTGGCTCATGGGCCTTATATACCTTGGCTCATGGGCATATACCTTGGCTCATGGGCCACACCTACTTTGGCTCATGGGCCTCACATACCTTGACTCATGGCTCTCATATACCTTGGCTCACGGGCCTTATATACATTGGCCCATGGCTCTCATATACCTTGGCTCATGGGTCTCACATAACGTGGCTCATGGGTTCTTTCACTACAAGGCTCAAGGTCACAGTAGAGCCTCGTTGTGGGCAGTCAGACCTGACCATGTGTCAACTCAATGTCCTCATTAAAGGAAATACAGATATGTGCTGACTTGGTCAGTCGTGTAAAGTAGCCAATAGTTATTAGTTCGGTAGCCAATAGTTTTTAGTTGGTAGCCAATAGTTATTAGTTCGGTAGCCAATAGTTTTTAGTTAGTAGCCTATAGTTATTAGTTCGGTAGCCATAAGTTATTAGCGTGGTCATTTTACGTTTATTTTTTTCTCGTCTTATCACAGAGCTTAGAACCACCTACGAGTACGACTGGATCTCCCACGAGTACGACTGAATCTCCCACGAGTACGACTGAATCTCCCACGAGTACGACTGAATCTCCCACGAGTACGACTGAATCTCCCACGAGTACGACTGGATCTCCCACGAGTACGACTGGATCTTCCCACGAGTACGACTGGATCTTCCCACGAGTACGACTGGATCACCCTAGAGTACAACTGAATCTCCCACGAGTAAGACTGGATCTTCCCACGAGTACGACTGGATCTCCCACGAGTAGGACTGTATCACCCTAGAGTACGACTGAATATCCCACGAGTACGACTGGATCTTCCCACGAGTACGACTGAATCTCCCACGAGTACGACTGAATCTCCCACGAGTACGACTGGATCACCCGAGAGTACGACTGAATCTCCCACGAGTACGACTGAATCTCCCTAGAGTATGACTGGATCTTCCCACGAGTACGACTGAATCGCCTACGAATACGACTGGATCATCCTAGAGTACGACTGGATCACCCTAGAGTACAACTGAATCACCCATGAGTACGACTGGATCTTTCCACGAGTACGACTGAATCTCCCACGAGTACGACTGGATCACCTTAGAGTACGACAGAATCTCCCACGAGTACGACTGGATCACCCTAGAGTACGACTGGATCTTCCCATGAGTACGACTGGATCACCCACGAGTACGACTGGATCTCCCTAGAGTACGACTGGATCTTCCCACGAGTACGACTGAATCTCCCACGAGTACGACTGGATCTCCCTAGAGTATGACTGGATCTTTCCACGAGTATGACTGAATCACCTACGAGTACGACTGGATCATCCTAGAGTACGACTGGATCACCCTAGAGTACGACTGAATCTCCCACGAGTACGACTGGATCACCCTAGAGTACGACTGAATCTCCTACGAGTACGTCTGGATCACCCTAGAGTACGACTGAATCTCCCACGAGTACGACTGGATCTCCCACGAGTACGAATGGATCTTCCCACGAGTACGACTGGATCTCCCACGAGTGCGACTGGATCTCCCACGAGTACGACTGGATCACCCACGAGTACGACTGGATCTCCTACGAGTATGACTGGCTCTCCCCCCAGTTTTACAACCCTCGTTGAGTGCTCAGTCAGTGACGAATGTAACGTATATAACACGTTAGTTAAACACAACACAGAGGTAATAATATGCTTAACATAGGCTTAAAATTACAGTAGGCTCACGGGAAGCTGGTGTTCAAAACCCGATCTGTGACTGTTCAAGGTAGCAAAACGAACGTCACAGGTATCAGAGTCACAGATATCAGAGTCACAGGTATCAGAGTCAAAGACGTCAGTCAAAATGATACTTTTTATTATTCTCCATTCATTAAAAAATGTTTTTAAAAACTTGAAAATATATTTTATAACTTTAAAAAAAAAAAAAAATTTGAAAATATGTTTATAACGTTTGACTAATGTCTGTAATCGATTACTTTCTAACTTACTATTTCAAGAATCAAATTAAGATTCGTATACTTTATTATATCTAAATTATATTTCTGTCTGTTTATATCGACCTTTTCATTCTGTCTTTTTATATTTGCATTATGTCCGCATCTTTATGTTTACAGTATATGTCCATCTCATTATGTTATCGTCATGATGACGTCATGGTGTGCATAGAGAGACGTCATGGTGTGCATAGAGAGACGTCATGGTGTGCATAGAGAGACGTCATGGTGTGCATAGAGAGACGTCATGGTGTGCATAGAGAGACGTCATGGTGTGCATAGAGAGACGTCATGGTGTGCATAGAGAGACGTCATGGTGTGCATAGAGAGACGTCATGGTGTGCATAGAGAGACGTCATGGTGTGCATAGAGAGACGTCATGGTGTGCATAGAGAGACGTCATGGTGTGCATAGAGAGACGTCATGGTGTGCATAGAGAGACGTCATGGTGTGCATAGAGAGACGTCATGGTGTGCATAGAGAGACGTCATGGTGTGCATAGAGAGACGTCATGGTGTGCATAGAGACATCATGGTGTGCATAGAGAGACGTCATGGTGTGCATAGAGAGACGTCATGGTGTGCATAGAGAGACGTCATTGTGTGCATAGAGAGACGTCATGGTGTGCATTGGGAGACGTCATGGTGTGCATAGAGAGACGTCATGGTGTGCATAGAGAGACGTCATGGTGTGCATAGAGAGACGTCATGGTGTACATAGAGAGAACAACAAGAGAACGTCGTCAAAATAGCGCAGCTCTATTTTAGAGCTCACATTTACTTAGTTTAAAAAAAAAAAAGAAAATGAAAGTTTGAGAGCCACTTTTGAATAGATAAGCTGTATGAATAGATAAGCTGTATGAATAGATAAGATGTATGAATAGCATCTGTATGAACCAACTGTTGCCTTGGTACACAGTTGCATTGAGCTATAGACTTGTGCTCTCTGTGTGTTGGGGACAAAAGGCTCTACAACAAAACTGGTTGCTTTTGTTAGTAAATAAAGGAAAGGGCTTGGAAAAGAGCATCGACTTAAAGCGGCCATTATCAAACACGATTGGTGTACGGTGTGGTCATGTATTGTGTGTGTGTGGGGGGAGGTTAAT